>JAYEPQ010000010.1:19053674-19076174 GCA_036321105.1 Dracaena cambodiana
CAAAATCTAGAAATGCATTGACGCCATTCTCAAAACGATCATCAAACCATCTCTCAACACGAGGTATATTCGTGAATGTTTTATTTTGAACCTTCTTCATCTGCCAAAAGATATGAATACTCTTTACCAAAAAAAAAAAATCTTTACTTTAGATTTAACAACTATTTAATATAGATATATAAATTAACTATCAATGTATATATCTCTAATCTTAGGAAAAAAAAAAAAATTAAATGTCATAGGCTGATGAATATTCATGCATCAATCAAATTAGATTTAATAATACCATACTACAAAAATTTAAAGTTAAACTTCTCCATGCTTTCTTTTTAGGTTATTAAGAAATATGGTCATAGAATACGGTCTGCAGGCACATCAAAGCGGTTTCGCATTTCACTAAGATATTTATGTACCAAAAAACAATAGGGAGAACACTTGCAAACATAGGTAGAATGACATCTATGCATCCAGAAGTGCTGACACATGCATACAACTAGTACAATACTAATATACAATGATTTTATATATGTCAAATTTTTAAAACTTTTTCTTTCTATTACATAAAACTAGCATCAAGTCTCCTTCAAACTATCCCATATGGACAACAATTATAGAGGAAATAAACTATTTCCTTTCACTTAGCACTTAGAGGACCTTACAGTTTCATATATGCACAAAATTGATAACAGTTAAATTTTTGCAGTATTACAGTTCAAAAAAAAATGAATGGAGAAGGAATATCAAAGTGATCGATCTGTCGTGATTCTTTTTTTGGTTCATGTAGCCTACTCCAAATACTTGGGATAAAAGGCTTAGTTGTTGTTGTATTACAGTTCAAAAAACAACTACAGATTGTAGTTAAATTTTTGCATTATTACAGTTAAAAAAAAAAAACTGCAGATGGTAATTTTTTTTAGTCACATAAAGATTATTGAAATGAAAAATGATCTTTACCTAAGTGAACATTTCATCAATAATTCAACATACGACTTGAAAAAGTCACATGAAGGTGCCAGACTAGCATAAGGTTGAAGAGATTAGCAACTCTTAATTGGAATTTTTTTTTTCACATAGCAGCTGCACTTAAATAGAAGAAATATATAAAACCAACGGAATCATGTAACTTATAATTGAATGAAATAGGATTGGCTTTTGCTTTTCAAGTAAGAAGATATGTGTGATGCTAGCTACAGAACTAAACAAATTTACCTAATTCAGAAAAATAAACTGCCAGTAATCACTCAGTCCCACAAAAAATATTAAAAACCAAAATTGGAAAACAAAACAAGCAGCTAGGTACATCAAATGTAATATATTGAAGATTCCAGTAGCTTAAGGAAATATTAGATCATATTTCACTACAAAATAAAAGTATTTTAAAAAAATAAATTGATCCCTCTATTTTTAAAAAAATAAAATAAATCAACCAATAAATATTAAGATTTTCAAAATCCTTGTAAATTTTAATTCTATCAAGATTTAAAACAATAACTATTTAAATCAAATCATCCAAATGCAACCGGAGTATGAAAGTCAAAATTAGTTTCTGCAGATAATCGAGAACAAGATTTATCGGAACCAAACTCTATGCAAAGCATCATATATGCATATAATAACTGAGATTGCAGGTAGGCGCACACATGACCAAACTCACATGCACAAATCAATAGAAGTTTTTTTAAAAAGAAAATTCTCAAGCATACAATCAAAATCTATAAAAACTATCAAGAAATGAATTCAACATCCAATGTGTGTTAGCGGAAGGTGATTCAATGCACTGGAGATGTTTAGGCCACTCCTGCAACAAACACTGCATTTCTCTCCCCTTCTTCAAACAAAATTCTATAAAATATTTAATAGGATCTGAACCCTAAATTTATCCCTATATCGAATAAAATTAACAACTTAACCAATTCTGAAACGATATCAAATAGAGATGAGGAATAAGATAGGTAAATAATCGAGATAAGTACTTGAGAATCGCAAATTGAATTGGAGGTGATGAACTTCTCAACGTTGGCATTGATCGGAGGCACTTCCACCGAGTTTTCAAGTAGACAAAAAAAGATAGAAATAGAGATGAAGGCATGATAAAAAGATTTTGGTGTTGATATTGCATTTTAAAAAAATAGCTTTGAGATTGCGATAAAAACTCCCACGATTAGATTCGCTAAAATGCCGGAATAGAAAAAAAAATAGCAGTTGTGGAAAAAAATCTTCCCGATTTTTAAAGGGTATTTACAGGTTTGTCCCTCATATTTTTATATATTATGATTTAATTTTCAAAATCTTTATATTTAGTATTTAGTCCCTAAATCTCCTAATTTAGGCAATTTAGTCTTTCCGTTAGTTTTTTTGTCCAAATAAATGGTAGGATTTATTTTTTTTATATAATGTATTTACTTAAATACCCCTGTTCCTAAATTGTTTCTAGGGGTATTTACTGGTTTGTCCCTCAAATATTTATATATTATGATTTTGCCCTCCCAAATCTTCATATTTAGGATTTCGCCCCCCAAATCTCATAAGTTACAACAATTTAGTCCCCTTCTCTAACACAGTTAAATATTTGACCATTTTACCCCTCTTTTCCTCTTCTATTTTCTCCTCTCTTCTTCTTCTCTCTTCCTCCTCTCTTCTCATTTTCTTCATTATTTCTCCTCTCTTCTTTCTCTCCTCTCTTCTTCTCTCTTCCCTAAAACAGTTAAATACAGAAAGAAGAGAGGAGAAAGAAGATATGAGAAATAATGAAGAAAATGAGAAGAGAGGAGGAAGAGAGAAGAAGAAGAGAGGAGGAAAATAGAAGAGGAAAAGAGAGGTAAAATGGTCAAATATTTAACTGTGTCAGAGAGCGGACTAAATTGTTGTAACTTATGAGATTTGGGGGGCAAAATTCTAAATATGAAGATTTTGGGGGCAAAATCATAATATATAAAGATTTGAGGGACAAATCAGTAAATACCCCTTGTTTCTGTCTCTCCAGATTCTCTCCATTCGCTTCACCGAAGGAACCGACGATCGGTTGAGGCGAGCGGCGAACGGCGAGCGGCGATTGCTTGAGGCGAGCGGCGAGCGGCGGTTCGTGATCTCTCCAGATCCTCTCGATTCGCTTCACTGAAGGGACCGACGATCGGTTGAGGCGAGCGGCGAAGGGCGAACGGCGAATGGCGAGCGGCGTTCGCTTGAGGCGAGCGGCGACCGGAGGAAGAAGGGTTGAGGTGAACGGCGATCGGTTGAGGCGAACGGCGAAAGTCAGGGTTGAGGCGAACAACGATCGGTTGAGGCGAACAGCGAAAGCTAGGGTTCTACAAGGTAAGTTTTTGAAGCTAGTTATTATTTGACAAGAAAATGGATTTTTTCATGAGTTAGGGTTTTTCTTCTTTTGGAAGAAGGCAGCAGTAATTTTTTGTTTTATTTTCTTGGACAAAAAAATAGTTTGGGTGTTGAGGAAGCTATTTTGGAGGAAGAAGGCAGCAGTAATTTTTTGCAATTTCTTGATTGAGGTTGTTATTATAGTTTCTTGGTCGAGGTTGTTGTTAATGTTATCAGATGCACCTGTGTTCAATTCTAATATTTGAAAGATAAAGGAAAAAATAACAAAAGGGATTTCTAGGAATGTAAAACATAGACAATGGCTCATTGGGCATAAATTTCTATCTATAGATAGTTTGCATGAAATTATATGTAGCAATTTATTCAGCACAAGGAGAAGTACTTATTTTACTTCACACGGTGACAAGAAAATTATTACTACAGAATGTGGATTTACTAGAGTCTTGGTTATTTGATAGTCTGCAAGGTAAATAGGAAATGGAGTTGCAGATGTAGCTGAAATTCCATTTCAGGTGTCTGGTTTGCTGCATTTTGTAGCAAAAGGCTGCAATTTTTGTTGCTACCAAATTTTGCAGCTTTTGCTGTAAAATGCAGCAACGGAAACACTGCTGAAGGAGTTGCAGCTGAAAATTCATTCCCAAACTCAAAAATCCAGTAGTTAACTACGGATTTGTAGGTCAATTGGCACTAAAAAGACTAATTCTTCCCCTAAACTAATGAAACTAGTAAAATATTGCATAATTCAAAATTGAGCTATTCAAGTCAATGAAAAATATTGAAGTACTTAGGGATGGTTTTGCAGATTAGTGGGAGAACGACAAGGTTTATTTGTTGTGACAAAATACCCTCATTTAGTGTCAATATTTTTAGTGTCAATATTTATAGTTCTTACGAAATTTTTATCACAAAAGACTAGTATTATTCTTGTGTATTTCATAGCATATACTCTATACACTTATACTTACAAATTATATAATACGTTACGTGATTTTATGTTTTATGTTTTACTATAGGGCACAACCCATTTAGAGAAGAGTAAAGGAACTCCCAATCAGAGGAAGGAGCGTACAACAAGTCACCCCACATGCATGGGGAGATGGACAGCCACATGTACAGCCACATGTACAGCCACATGCATGACAAACTCTGCAGCCACTGACATGGATAGGAGTTAGAGAAAGGCCTATGCAAGATCCAAATGTGTAAGTAAATTGTTAGCTTCAAATTGATTATTTAAAGCAGTTCATTCCTTGATATGTCTATTATAGTGTAGCTCCGGGTTTCAAGAGAAAAGTTATAGTACCCAGGCGTCATTTAAGTGTAGTTGCACCTGAAAGTAGCCAACCGTTCGTTTCACTTGGTGAAGGAAGTTTTGCTCTACCATTCCAAACGCAACAATCACAGACAACTCACCGAAATGTAGAATAAGAGCAATATTTGTTGAAAAAAATTGCGTTGCAAAAAATTTGAGGTAGTGAGTTTTGTTATTGAAAATATTTGTAATTTGATATTGTTTTAAGCTGTGTGTTGTGATTTGAAACGATGGTAAAATTAACAGTTTCTTGAGCTCCCTTAATATTTGAAAGGGGTATTTAGTGGTTTGTCCCTCAAATCTTTATATATTATGATTTAGTCCCCCAAATCTTCATATTTAGGATTTAATCCCCAAATCTCCTAAGTTACTACAATTTAGTCACCTCCTTAATTTTTTACATGATATTCCAATTTTACCCTTCCTTATTCATTATTTCTCTTCCTTCTCTTTTCTCCTCCTCTCTTCTTTTTCTTCATTATTCCACCTCTCTTCTCCTTCTCTCTTTCTCCTCTCTTCTCCCAAAAGAGGAGGAAGAGAGGAGGAAGAGAAATGAGAAGAGAGGAGGAATAATGAAGAAAAAGAGAAGAGAGGAGGAAGAGAGGAGGAGAAGAGAGGAGGAAGAGAAATAATGAATAAGAAAGGGTAAAATGGTAATATCAGGTCAAAAATTAAAGAGGGGACTAAATTGTAGTAACTTAGGAGATTTGGGGGACTAAATCCTAAATATGAAGATTTGGGGAACTAAATCATAGTATATAAAGATTTAAGGGACAAACCAGTAAATACCCCTATTTGAAATGATGGTACGATGAAATCATTCTTGTGTTATGTGTTGGGAAAAATTTTGTTGCAAAACTGTGTTGTGATTTGAAAATTTTTATAATGAGCTCTGTTATGTACAGTTTCTTGATACTTGTAATGAGCTCTGTTATTGAACAACTTGTTTCTTATTTATTGTGATGTTATTGAACAACTTGTTACTTATTTATTGTGATATGGATGCATTTGTCAAAATATATATGTGGCCTAATTGATGTCAAATTTATCAAATATTTGTAATGAGCTATGTTATTTGTCAAAAATTTGTCATGAAAATTCTCTGGACTGAGAACTTATTCTCTGTCCAGAGAACTAATTGGCTATATGATAGGAATAAATTTCTTGGCTAGAGAGAGATAAGAATAAATTTTCTTGGTTATATGATAATGAATAGAGAGATAGAAGAGAAGAAGAAGGGGGAAAGTCAATGAACCCAATGAAGAAAAAGCGAAGAGAGGAGGAAGAAAGAAGGAGAAGAGAGGAAGAATAATGAGAAAAGAGGAGAAGAGAGGAGAAGAGAGGAGGAAAAGAGAAGGAGAAGAGAGGAAGAAGAGAAAGAATGAATTAAGGAGGGGTAAAATGAGAAAATTAGGTCAAAAATTAAACTGTGTTAACGGAAGTTGGGGAGAGGGACTAAATTATAGTAACTTAGGAGATTTGGGGGACTAAATTCTAAATATGAAGATTTGGGGGGACTAAATCATAATATATAAAGATTTGAGGGACAAACCTGTAAATACCCCTTCTTTAAAATAGTTATCAAATTTTTTTTTACTAGATTAATTTTAATCTAAAAAAATCTCAGCCATCCAAGTAATTGAATCAAGATTAAATATAATTTTATTAAATATATTCTCTAGATTAACTAAAAACAATCCCGACCATCTAAATATTCGGTCAAGATTAATTATGATTCTCTCAAGATTATTCAAAATCTTTTAAGAATGTTGTATTTCTGGGAGAATATTAATAACTATTATTTTCTCTCGATTGTATTGTTTTCTCGACTAATTTTGTTTGTCGAAAATAATTACTCAAGAATACTAAGTTTTCTACTAGTGAGAGAAAGTAAGTGTTAAAGTAGTTGGATTCGTGCATGTTAAGCGTGTGTATTCACACGAACGATACTTATGGACTTTTATTATAAATATGAAGTAAGTAGTAGGACATTTGTGCCTTAGAAAGTATAAGTGTTCACATGAATAGCAGAGTTTGAAACTTGACATGACTCATATATACACGACCACAATAGTGCATAGGAGAGGATAGTCGAAAGTAAAAGTGTATTTATGATATGATTTAAATGATCATGACAGGTACAAAAAGATATTAGATTATAGGTGATTTGTTAAGGTTGATATCTTTGCAATCTCAACCATCTAAATATTCGATCAAGATTAATTATGATTCTCTCAAGATTATTGAAAATGTTTTAAGAATGTTGTATTTCTGAGAGAATATTAATGACTATTATTTTCTCTAGATTGCATTGTATTCTTGACTAGTTTTTTTTTGTGGAAAATAATTACTCAAGAATACTAAGTTTTCTACTAGTGAGAGAAAGTAAGTGTTAAGATAATGGATTCGTGCATCTTAAGTGTGCGTATTCACACGAACGATTCTTATGGACTTTTATTATAAATATGAGTTAAGTAGCAGGGCATTTGTGCCTTAGGAAGTATAAGTGTTCACATGAATAACAGAGTTTGAAACTTGGCGAGACTCATATATACACGACCACAATAGTGCATAGGAGAGGATAGTCGAAAGTAAAAGTATATTTACAATAAGATTTAAATGATCATGACATGTACAAAAAGATATTAGATTATAGGTGATTTGTTAAGGTTGATATCTTTGAAATCTCGACCATCTAAATATTCGGTCAAGATTAATTATGATTCTCTCAAGATTATTCAAAATCTTTTAAGAATGTTGTATTTCTGAGAGAATATTAATGACTATTATTTTTTTTAGATTGTATTGTATTCTCGACTAATTTTTTTTTTGTGGAAAATAATTACTCAAGAATACTAATTTTTCTACTTGAGAGAAAGTAAGTGTTAAGTAGTTAGATTTGTGCATCTTAAACGTGCATATTCCCACGAGCGATACTTGTGGACTTTTATTTTAAACATGAGCTAAGTAGTAGGGCATTTGTGTCTTAGGAAGTATAAGTGTTCACATGAATAGCAGAGTTTGAAACTTGACAAGACTCAACACGACCACTATAGTGCATAGGAGAGGATAGTCGAAAGTAAAAGTATATCTATGATACAATTTAAATGATCATGGCAAGTACAAAAAGATATTAGATTATAGTTGATTTGTTAAGATTGATATCTTTGCAAATATCCATATGCATATATCTAACTAAGCTTGATACGGAAAAGAAATGAAAAACAAAAAATAATAGGATACTAATATTTTCTTTTATTATTTTGCACTTATCTTTATTTTTTATTTTATTTATTTCTTGAACCCAATATTTTCTTGATATTTATGGGTAATATTACTGGAAAGCCTCATGAGGCAACACTCGTCCAATATGGTAATGTGAGGGTTTAACGGCTTGTTGCACATACTAGGTGTAATCGTGATTCCTATGAAAATGAGTAAGGATTTATTTTCTTAGTTTAGTTTTTATTTTATTTTCTTAATTTGATAATTTTGCTAAAGAACTAGTAAAATTCAAGTTCGGGGGGGGGGGGGGTGATACTACGAGTAAAAATTGTAGTTATTTTAGTTTATTTATATACTCGTAATTCTATTTTGGTGATTAATACAAAAAAATAATTTTATTAATCAAATTCTCTATTATGATATTTTCCTAGTGCTTTATAGTCTTTTTGTTGGGTTTTATATGCAAAGGAAACAAAGAATCGAAACTTATCTCAAATATCAGTTCAGAACTGTACATTTATAAGTTTGGTTGTCGAGAACTATCTGTTGGCTATTGACAGCCAGCGACTAAAAAGAAACCTGAGGCTGGCTGTCAAAGTGGCTTTGGAAAGCTACAGACACGATTGATTTTCTAGAGCTATTTTTGAGAGAGAAGAGAGTTTACTTATAAATAGAATTCTTGTTAGGGTTTTGTGAGACTATAAATATATAGAATTATGATGAATTTGCGAAGATATAATAGATAATTAGAGATTTCAGTTTTTGTACTCATTCATTGAAATCAATAAAAGAAATTCTTTTCTTTTATCCATGGTTATGATGAGTATAATAGCTAAATTCTTGCATTGGATCAGATGAAGTAACAAACCTTAGATAATTTACTTGTATGTGATTTATTTACTTATTATGTTTAAGTGATTTATGTAAAGTTAATATATTTGATTTCCTATTATCTTGTTAGGTTTTGGATATGATTTTGAGTTTTTGATGATTTATTGTTTGATGATATATTCATTACTTAGTTCTTGTTATACCAGAGAGCCTTTGAATGTTTTTCTTTTATTATTCATATTTCATATTTAAATAAACTCAAAATTCATATATATTTAATTGGCGGAAGCTATTCAAAATATCAAGTTTACAACTTTAATGTGATTTATGCAACTGAGGTAAACAAACATAAATATATCTAGTAAAATGATCATCGAGAGAACGATCTTGAGTTACCACCCTTATACTATTTGTTGATTTTTTGTACTTAGGAGTGTATGATTTAGACCAGACACTGACACTAATACAATAAACTGCAAAAATTTAAAAGAAAAACTATGGATTGGCTAGATTAGTATTCAAAATAAACTATAAATAAACTCGAGACTTAACCTAGTTTAGATGGGTTAATACCCCAATATTAAATCACTAAAAGAGTTATTGCTTATTTTATCTCAGTTACATAGATCATGTAGTTTTAACTCGAAAATAAAATATTGAAAGCATATAACTTATGAAAGTTATAAATTTGATTTGATAATTTGCTAATTTCCTCATATAATTCCTACAAGAATTTTCGATAATTTTAAGTATGATCTATAAATAATGTAAATTATGGTTCAAAGTCTAAGCATACACAGATTATATAGTGTATCAAAACAAAATAACAGTTAGAACGTCAAACTATATACCATCAAAGTCTCAAAAATCATACTTAACACTGAATAAGATAGTTAGAGAACCAAAAATCAAGTATCATATAAAAACATTAAAGCATGGAAATGTAATAACTCATACAAGATCATCATCAAGAGTTTGTTACCTTATCCAAAACCAATGACAAATTTAGCCACTCATACTTTGCATAGCCATCAAATAATTTAAAAAAATTCATATATTAAATAACTATGAGAGTGTACAAAAACCTCAAAATCTCAAAACTCTAAAAACCTTAAAAATCTTTCTTTTAATACTTAATTGTAGCTCCCTTAATTTCTAAAGTACAGTGGATATTTGTAGATCCCATGGGGTTTAATCCATCTATAGAAGAGTTTTATCTAATAGGAAAATCAAAGTATCTAGCTGATTGGGCTATCGATTCGACAAGTTCTTTGATGGTCCTTTTCAAGTAGTCTTTATAAACCTAAGATTTAACCAGCTGTTGATAGTGCTGCAAGGCAAACTGTTGACAACCAAAACTGGCAGGTTGCTGCTAAGCTACTATTTTGTATATATAACTTGCCATTCAAATTCTTTTCATCTAAAAGCCTATAAAAAAATTAAAAAACACTAAAAAAATATCAAAGTGGAGGACTATAACAATATGAATAATAAATCTTTAAATCATCAAAATTAGTTTACGAATACATAAATAGATGCAAAGTATAACATTTTTCACTCGTAGTGAAACAAATTTGATAGCTACTTTGACAGTCCTTCTCAGTATAGTTTATAGTGTTGGATTGCAAAGGACTATCGACAGCCCAATTTGGAAACTGTCGACAATGCCTTAGCAATTTTGTGTTGCTGAATTGTGCCTATTTGCACACTCCTCATTAATTTCCTTGTAAATAAAACTCTACAAAAGGGTTAGAAAATACTAGATTATGATAATAAAATATTCAAGTGGAGAATTAGAATAATATGTATAATAATTCATTAATTTCTCATATTAATCATCAAATTTAATTTTGAGTGCATGAAATAAGTACGAAATATAACACTTTTCACTCGTAATTAGTCTCCTCCTACTGATAACTCTATGCTTGCGATATGAATTATATATTCTCTGCATAGTTGATGAATTTTTTGGGATCCTTCTACTTTAATAATGTTAAAATATCTCTAGGCGAAACTTGACACTTGGACATTTCAACTATAGTAGACATCAATTTATGAGAATCTCGCCACATAAGAGTGACCCTCATGGTATTTTGCGACTATATGATTGTGCACTCCATATATAATTTTAATGTCCAGTCATCTCCATGTGCAGACAACTTTTGATTCTTTAAAGAGAATGGATCTACATTTATTGGACCCATTAGTTCTTTTACATTCTTACATATTTCTCAATCTTGGACATCCACCATGCTTGCAACCAAATTCTTTCCTTGCTTTTTTATAGTGACCACCACCATCTAATTTCACATTATAATGACAAAACCAAGTCTCATTCCTTCATCTCGAGTCCATTGACAAAGTTAATCTCTACTGAAATTATTTGCAATATTGAACTAAAATTTAAAGATATTGTAATAAGTAAAGTCAGTTTTGATTAAAAAAACTAGCTAATATATAATTGTGAAGTAGTAAACTCAAAACTATAATCTAATACACAATCATTCTGAACTCGACTGCACTGAATGGATGCATCGTCCAAGAATCAATAACTTAATAATTAAAGTGCTAGTACCCTAATTTTGAATGTTCCATAACCTAATTTATATTAACTTTATTTAAGTCAAATCCTTTTTAAATTTCATTATTTAGGTAGACTAATGACATTCAAAAAATTAATTAATAATTTTTAAAGTATCACCCTAAATTCATCCATTCGGTTGTTAATATTTAGACAATACAATACTTATTCAGGTATTAACACTCTGATAGTATTAACACTCTGATAGTGCAATACTCATTTGAGTATTAATACTCAAAAGAAATTCTTTCTCCACTGCCAATCATAGTTGCTCTCAGATTTTTTTCTAAAAATGTAAAGAAAATTTAGTTCAAAGAGGTAGGGGAAGGTTGTTTCATACCTACAAACAAGGTGAATGCTCTAATGAGATTATTTGCATGCTTGTGTTATCCATATCCTTGAAATCTTTTCACATCTACCTTGCACTTTATCAATTTGACTGAGGATTTTATCTAGGGTTTAAGAATAAATTAGGGCTTTAGATTAGTCAAGACTTGAGGAGATAACTGGTTAGGATTGAGAGAAATAAGAAAATAGAGAAGGATTTGAAATTAGAGTTTATTGTTTTTGGGTTTTTGTTGGGATGAGAGGGCGGCAGTTCTTGGAGAGAAGCCATGGGAAACTTAGTCACAAAAAAAAAAATTTAGCAAACTCGAAATTACTATAAAGTTTCTAGGTGGGCTCACTTAGAGAAGGGGTGGGCTCATTTAGAATGATCCCTTTACACTTTAGTTGGCTCTTTTAAGTTATGTCTATTTTGACCTTGGACATTCTTTGTAGCTCGTTATTAATTTAGAAACCTTAGAATTCGCAATTCTCATAGAAGCAATCCCTTACATAGGTGATCTCATATTAAGAGAATTTTGCGATACTCTATACGAACTTCCAAGATATAAGGTTCATTAAGAGCATAGCTCAACGTTATATATTCTTAGATTTATAACTATGCTATCATAGGAAAGAGATAGGAATTATTTATTTAGTAATTTTTGTGAGTTCCCCCATAATTTGTTTGTCTCTTTGAACCAAGATCTTAGGATTTTCGGTCAACTAGGCTGTAAATTTATTTCCCTCAATAGTTTATGTACTTGATATCTAATCAAGTATATTGTCAATAAATCTACAAATATTATCCTTTGATTTCATACAATTAAGTAATAATATTTATTTAAGAGCAACTATCTTACAATATCATGTCTACAATTTATGTCATGTTCTACTATTATACATCTCTTTCAGCGCCCTTTCAATTAGCTATCATAATGAATGGAAGTTTCTGATACAACTTCTGGCCATATGAGGATGTCCTCTAAGAAGCTCTGAAGTCATTCAAATTAATTTCAAGGTTAATACTATAAATTTGTTATGAAACAATTAAATGATGGATGTCCATTAAGTTCTCTATGAGTTTTCATAGAATATGGAAGGACAAAAGAATAGAATAAATACAGATGACTTTTTAGTTCTCTCACCATTAATGGAATGAATGCGACCTTTTAGCTCCCCTATCATTAAATGTAATAAATGTGAGAATGTGGATGACCTTTTAGCTTCTCGAGAAGACTTTTAATCTTCTGAGGTTAGCTCCTCTATAAATAGAGATTATCAATCATATCTTGTAACTTACTTGAATTTTCAGAGTTAATGAAAGAATAATCTTCTTCTCTCTACTTCTTGTCTACTATCTCCTACACTCTGTTATTCCACTAGTATTATATTAGTATTTTATAAAACGTTATCAGCACGAGCCTCTACCATTGGAGCAATCAAGTAAAAGTCCAGATCTTAGATCGATTGTTGCGCATGTGTCTATACATTTAGGTAAACTTTTTCTTTCTTTTTCTCAATTCATTTCACTTTTTATGGCTAATATTACCAAGCAGGAATTTGTACCTCTTGATATCTATGGAAAGAACTACTTATCATGAATATTAGATGTTGAAATCCACCTTGAGGCAATGGGTCTTAGAAATACTATTATTGAAAAGAATGATGCATCAAATCAACACCGTGCCAAAGCTATGATTTTTTTTCGTCATCATTTGGATGAAGATTGAAAACTGAATATTTAACTGTGAAAGATCCACTTGTCTTGTGGAATAATTTGAAAGAGAGATTTGACCACCTGAAGATGGTCATCCTTCCAAATGCCAGGTATGATTGGCATCACCTACGGCTACAAGATTTTAAATCTGTTAATGAATATAATTCAGCTATGTTCAGAATTACTTCTCGATTAAGATTGTGTGGAGAAAATATAACTGATGAGGATATGTTAGAGAAAACATTCTCGACTTTTCATGTCTCGAATATGCTCCTGCAGTACCAATATCGAGAAAAAGGTTTTAAGAAGTATTCTGAACTTATTACATGTCTTCTTTTGGCTGAACAAAATAATGAGTTATTGTTGAAAAATTACGAGTCCCGACCAACTGGTGCTAGTCTGCTCCCTGAAGCGAATGCAACTCAACATCAAAATTCTGATCGTGGTCATAGACTTGGCCATGGAGGTGGTTATGGAAGAGGCCGTGGACGTGGCTTCAGTCGTGGACGAGGTCATGGTAGATTTGTGCCTTATAATCATAATAATCATAATAGTGGCAAGAAACAAAATAAACCCCAGCAGTGGGACAAGAATGATAAGAAAGATGAAGAAAAGAAAATTTATGAAGATAAATGCTATCGATGTGGCATGGAAGGACATTGGCCCCATACATGTCGTACGACGAAACATCTTGTTGAACTTTATCAGGCATCATTGAAAAATGGCAAAAATGCTGAGACAAATCTTGTTGATCATGAGGATGTTTATGATGATGATGATGCCGAAATAGCACACCTTGATGTAGCCGATTTCTTTGAGCATCCTGAAGGTGCAAAATAATCAGATGTCAAATGTCTCATATTTGCTTAGAATTTTGTTCGCATCTTTATGTAATTTTATTTATAAGTTATGAAATTTATGCACCTTATTAATGTTTATTTTTCTTTGTTATTTTCTTCTTGAAGAAGAAATGGATGGCAAAAACTTGGAATTTAATGGTGATGACAATATTTGTCTCATTGATAGTGCTACTACGCACACTATACTTAAAAGTAGAGAATATTTTTCTCATTTAGAAATGGGAAAAACTAATGCTAATACAATAAGTGGTAGTGCTAAATTGATTGACGGCTCTGGAAGAGCCACTGTATTTCTCCCTGAAGGAACTAAATTTGTTATAAATAATGCACTACTATCTCCCAAGTCTCGAAGAAATTTATTAAGTTTTAAAGATATCCGCCGAAATGGATATCATATCGAGACACTAAATGAGATAAATGTGGAATATTTATTAATTACAAGTACTATTTCTGGGAAGAAATGTGTGTTAGAAAAGCTGCATTCACTCTCTTCTGGCTTATATTATACAAAAGTAAGTGCAGTTAAAACTCATCACCTAGTAGACTAGAAGTCTACTAATCCTAATGATTTTATGGTTTGGCATGACTGCCTTGGACATCCTGGTTCTATAATGATGAGGCGAATAATTGAAAACACACATGGCCATTTATTAAAAAATCAAAAGGTGTTATACTCAAATGAATTCTCATATGTTGCTTGCTCTCAAGGGAAATTAATTGTTAGACCTTCACCAGCTAAAGTAGGGACTGAATCTCCTGCATTTCTAGAACGAATTCATGGTGATATATGTGGACTTGTAGATCCACCATGTGGACCATTTCGATATTTTATTGTGCTAATTGATGCATCAACAAGATGGTCACATGTATATTTATTATCTACTCGCAACTTGGCGTTTGCAAGATTGCTTGCTCTGGTAATTAAGTTGTGAGCACAATTTCCTGATTATGCAATTAAGAGAATTCGTCTAGATAATGCTGGTGAATATTTATCATATGCTTTTGATGATTATTGCATGCTCATAGGAATAACTGTTGAACATTCTATAGCTTATGTTCACACACAAAAGTCTAGCCAAATTATTTATTAAACGGCTACAATTAATTGCTAGACCATTGCTAGTGAGATCTAAACTTTCCTTATTTGCTTGGGGACATGCTATATTACATACATCAACACTTGTAAGGATTAGGCCGACAAGTTATCATACTTATTCCCCCTTACAATTAGCATTTAGTTATGAGCCCAATATTTCTCATTTGAGAATTTTTGGTTGTGCGGTTTATGTTCCTATTACACCTCCCCAACATACTAAATTGGGCCCCCAAAGAAGATTGGGGATATATGTTGGCTATGAATCACCTTCTATAATTAAATATATTGAACCATTGACAAGTGATTTATTTACTGCAAGATTTGAAGATTGTCATTTTGATGAATCATATTTTCCGACATTAGGGGGAGATAAAGATCAACCGAAAAAAGGAAATCACTTGGAAAGTATCATTAGATTTCCTTGATCCTCGTAGAAAAGAATGTGAACTAGAAATTCAAAGAATTATACACTTGCAATTAATTGTAAATCAATTACCAGATGCATTTAGTGATTCCAGAAGAGTTACTAAATCACATATTCCTACTGAAATTGCTCTGGTCAGGTTTAATATTCCCGAAGGACAAATTACAAGTGCTAATGAGTATAAGGCACGCCTGAAGCATGGGAGACCTCTTGGTTCCAAAGATAAAAATCCTCGAAAGAAAAAAGAATTAAATAATGATAATAAAATCAAGAAGTGAAGATATAATGAAAGACTCCAAAGTACAGATAGTGACAAAATTCAACCTCCTGAAGAGCATAATTCTGAAAAGAATGAAACTATAGAAACTTCAATAAATTTTGTCACTACAAGAAAAAGTTGGAACCGCTAAGAAATAATTATTGATAATATTTTTGCATATAATATAGCACTTGATATTATGGAAGAAGACGAGGATCATGAACCTAGATCGGTTGATGAATGTCGGCATATAAACGATTAGCCAAAATAGAAAGATGCGATTCAATCTGAATTGGATTCATTGGCGAAACGAAAAGTTTTTGGGCCTATAGTCCAAACACCAGAAGGTGTAAAGCCAGTGGGATATAAATGGGTATTTGTGCAAAAAAGAAATGAGAAAAATGAAATTGTGATATATAAAGCACGTCTTGTAGCCCAAGGTTTTTCACAAAAGCCTGGATTTGATTATAATGAGACATATTCACCTGTGGTGGATGTGATTACATTTAGATATCTTGTGAGTTTTGCAGTGCATAAAAAACTTGATCTGCGTCTAATAGACGTAGTCATTGCTTATTTATATGGGAATCTTGACAATGATATCTATATGAAAATCCTTGAAGGATTTAGCATGCCTGAAACATGTAAATCAAATCATAGAGAAAGTTATTCCATCAAATTGCATAGGTCCTTGTATGGACTCAAACAATTTGGACGTATGTGGTATAACCGTCTTAGTGAATGTTTAATTAATGAAGGCTACATCAATGATCAAATATGTCCATGTGTTTTCATAAAGAAAAATGAGTCAAATTTTATACTTATTGCAATATATGTTGATGATCTTAATTTAATTGGAACTCCTGAAGAGCTCCAAAAAGCGGTTAAATATTTGAAGAAAGAATTTGAGATCAAAGATTTTGGAAAGACTAGATTTTGCCTTAGATTACAAATTGAACATTTGGAAAATGAAATTTTTGTTCACCAAACTGCTTATACCCAGAAGGTATTAAAGCGGTTTTACATGGATAAAGCACATTCATAAAGTACCCCAATGGTCGTCCGAATGCTTGATCCTGCTAACTTTTAGACCTAGAGAGGAAGATGATGAGATGCTTGGTCCTGAAGTACCATATCTTAATGCTATTGGTGCATTAATGTATCTTGCTAATTGTACACGACCTGATATGTCATTTGCAGTGAATTTATTAGCAAGATTTAGTTCCTCTCCTATACGATGACATTGGAATGGTATTAAGCATATTTTTCGCTATCTCCAAGGAACAGTTGATCTTGGCCTATTTTATTCAAATAAATCTCTACATAAATTACTTGGTTACGCTGATGCTGGGTATTTATCTGACCCACACAAGGCAAGGTCTCAAATTGGTTATTTATTTACAAGTGGTGGTACAGCCATTTCATGGCGATCTACAAAACAATCAATAACCGCCACTTCTTCAAATCATGCTGAGATAATAGCAATTCATGAGGCTAGTCATGAATGTGTTTGGCTAAGATCATTGACCCACTATATCCGAAAGAATTGTGGATTATCACCTGAGAAAGAAAATCCTCTGACTATATTGTATGAAGATAATGCAGCGTGTATAGCTCAATTGAAAGGAGGATATATTAAGGGAGATAGGACGAAACATATTTCACCTAAATTTTTCTTTACTCATGATTTGCAAAAAATGGTGAAATTGATGTGCAACAAATTCGATCAGATAATAATTTGGCAGATTTGTTTACCAAGGCATTGCCGACTACAACATTTGAAAAATTAGTGAAAAATATTGGAATGCGTCGGCTAAAGGATCTCAAATGAGGGGGAGAACTTAATATAAAAGAATAGTGTACTATTTTTTCCTTCACTAAGTTCTTTTTTTTTCCCACTGGGTTTTTTTTTTTTTTTTACTTAGTAAGGTTTTAACAAGGCATATTCTTTGTGTAATGGACATCCAAGGGGGAGTGTTATGAAACAATTAAATGATGGATGTCCATTAAGTTCTCTATGAGTTTTCATAGAATATGGAAGGACAAAAGAATAGAATAAATGCAGATGACTTTTTAGCTCTCTCACCATTAATGGAATGAATGCGACCTTTTAACTCCCCTATTATTAAATGTAATAAATGCTAGAATGTGGATGACCTTTTAGCTTCCCGAGGAGACTTTTAATTTTCTAAGATTAGCTCCTCTATAAATAGAGGTTATCAAATATATCTTGTATCTTACTTGAATTCTCAGAGTTAATGAAAGAATAATTTTCTTTTCTCTACTTCTTGTCTACTATCTCCTACACTTTGTTATTCCACTAGTATTATATTAGTATTTTATAACAAAATCTATATTCTATAATAGTTTTGACTGTGCAAAGTTTAATTTCAAACAAAAAATAAAGGCCTATATCTATTGATAAGCAATTTCACGATCATTTCATGACCATTTGATATTTGGTTTGGTTGATTTTGATGTTCCAAGGTCCTATTCAAGAGTTAGTTTTCCAATATTTCTTTCATATTTATAATCCTATCACTTTATTCTGCTCATGCCCCCATGACATTGAAAACTCAACGAAGTTATATTTGGATCCACAATTTTTTTGCTAGAATCTCTCCTAGCAAGCCTTGCTATTAGATTCACTGTTCTGAGCAATCCTAAAATAACTAGCCATATATTAGATTTTGACTTTATATGAAGAAGTTATGATCAAAATAATTTTGCTCTCGATTTCTCCTTATTAAATCAAGTTGACGAGCAGGCAAATCCTTTGACTCATACATAAACTGACTTATATTGATTTCAAATTTTTATAGAACAATTATAAGACGGTCATGAATAGCATGGACCTAGGAATGAAGGCCACAAAGCCCAGAAAGACTGTACAACCAATGATTGGCCATCCATACATGATTTGCCATCAAGGATGACTGGACCCCCAAACTTGGTCTTCCTGATTTCCAAATTGAAAATTGAGTCTTGATTACGAGTGAAAAGTGTAATAATTTATATCTATTTCATGCGCTCATAGTCTAGTTTTGGTGATTAATAAGATAAATTAATGATTAATTATTTTTATTGATCAAACTTTTCACTTTGATGACTTCTAGTGTTTTACGACTTTTTGTTTAGAGTACTAGTTGGAAGGAAATCAAAATGAGAAGCATATTTATATATGTATTAGTCCAGAAAACTGATTCACAGGTTTGCCTGTTGACAGTCACCCAGTTAGATCATCGACAGCCAATCGAATATGTCGACGGTAAAGGCACCTGAGATCTACTATCGAAGTGGTTGTTGAAGCTGTTGTTGACAATCGGTCAATTGAACACATAAATATGAAGATTTTGAATTGAAATAAATTTCCTTGTAAATAGAATTCTCATATTAGGATTTTGAAAGACTATACATACTCAATTTATTTTAGAGTTTCAATTGGTTTTTTAGATAGTTTTTTTGAAATTTCTTTTTTGGGATTTTAGAGAGAGTTTTTTGTAATAACCCTATCTCAATATCCCTACATCGGATATGAGACAAAAAATAGAGTAGTTTATAATAATTTTCATGAAGTCGACAAAGTAATCGTAGCTAGCTATTTTGGAGAGAAATCTGTGACTAATTATAAACTATTTAATTCATGTTATTCTACCAATGACTTAGTATTATCCTAAGCGAATATGTTGCTAGCATTTTGCCACCCAATTTTCGGATGGAGAGTTTTATAAGTGTATCATAGCTAGACACTAGCCGGAAGTATACGAACTAAGTACTTTATGGAACTAAATGATACTCATAATAAAGTGCCACATAAGAAATGGGAGCCACCTCTTAAATTTATAGGAAGCCACCTCTACAATCCATGGGGCCACCCCTAAAATCCCATATCGCCTGGTAAAGTGTTAACGTGTTACTGAGCCCTTCTGATGAAGACGTTAGATCCTAAAAGGGAGAGAATATATACCCCTATCTCAATAATCTCACATCGGATATGAGACAAAAAATAGTGTAGCTTATAATCATTCTCATAAAGTCATAAAAGTAATCATAGGAAGTTTTTTTCGGGGGAAATCCATAACTAATTATAAAATATTTTAATTTTTGCTATTCTACCTGAGGCTTAGCATATTCCTAAGCGAATATGTTGCAGACATTCTGTTACCCAATTTCCAGGTGGGGAGCATTATAGTTTTTGAGAGTTTAGTTTTTCTACTCATTCATAGTTATTAATAGAAGAATCACTTTTCGATTATTCAATAGTTATGATGAGTATGAGTGGCTAGGTTTCTTAATTGACTTGGATGAGATAACAAACCCTAGATGATGAACTAGTATGTGTTTTTGTTTAATTATTCTAACTTATTTTACATAATTCTTAATTTTTAGTTCCTTATTATCTTGTTAGGTACCAAATATGATTTTGATACTTTGAAAATTTATACTTTGACAATATATGCATAACTTAATTTTTGATATTCCATAAACTTTTTGAGAATGATACAAGTTTAGACTTTGAAGATTATATTTATTATTAATGTATCATTCTTAGGTTCATCTCAAAAATTTTGATAGAATTAACCAACAAAAATCAACCAATTATCAAAATTATAACTTTACTTATATTGTCGTTCAATGATTTATTTTTTGGTTGTATATAACCACGTGATATATATTGTTGAGATAAAATGCACATTAACTCATTCAGTGATTCAATATATTGGGGTGTTAATCTATCTTGCCAATACAACTCTCTAGTTTAATTTACAACCAACCAATCCATAGTTAATTAGATTCCAACCACTTAATAATCTTCAATTTTTATTTCGTAACCTATAGTCATGTTCAGAACATGATCACAACATATTGTATCCTAGAAAGGACGATCTTGGGTTTATTACCGGAGTAGTACTTATCGATCTCCGGTGCTTGGGACTATATGGCTCAGGTTTATTAATTAAAAATCTTTTTTTGATTATTCAATGGTTATGATAAGTATGAGTGACTAAATTTCATCATTTGTATGGATGAGTTAAGAAAGCCTAGATAATGAATTAGTATGAGTTTTTGTTTTATTATGTTTAATGTTTTATATAATTCTTGATTTTTGGTTCTCTATTATGTTATTAGGCACCAAATATGATTTTAGACTTTGATAATTTATTCAATGGTTATGATAAGATTTCTAATCTTAAAATTATTGTCTCTAGATTCTTGAAATTTATGTGCTTATAATATTACAATTTTATTTGAAAAATATTACTGTTTGAACAAAAATGTAAATAATACAAAATGCCCTAAATAATAGTTTGATAATTTAATTTTCAGAAATTAGTATATAAATTGTATTGAAAAATTAGAATAGCATTAGGCGTGTAGCCACTACCCTAAAGAGTTAGAAACCACTTCACATATAGGTAACTAAAACTTCTAGCTCCCAAGTTTACGAATCCCCGAGGTAGCGAAGTTTTGAAGTTGACACAGATAACTGAATTAAAATCCGAATAGAACTACTATTTTCCAGCAAGATGAAAAATTTTGCTTGGAATGAGAATATTTTTATGGAGAGAGGAGATAGTTTTTTTTTTTTTTTTTTTTGATTATCTGAAAATATTTACTAGGCTCCTTATATAGGAGAGGATTGGCCTAAAAGAAAAATGACTTGTTTAAAATGGCTTACTAACTTGTGCAATGGTAAAATTAAACCCTGCTATTTATTCCATAACAATAGTCAAAACTGCAAATACCATTGGAAATTTATAAAAGAATTTAAACATTTCTAAAAGAAGTTTTTCTATTATAATCAATAATATTCCTAACAATAAAGGATTCAAGACTTCTGAGTGCAAACACATTAGATATATAAATGATAGGACAAAGAGCAACACGAAACACAGATAGTTTAGTTCCATTTACAACCCTCTTGCTTGCTTAAATTCTTGCAATAAAATTAGAAAAATAGAAAAAAGGAAAATCACTTATCACATATATAACTCATTTTGATTTATTTTTATATGACAAAGTCTAAATAGGTTGGAGTCATTCATTCATCAGGGTTTATCTCTAGTATGAGAAAGACGATGAAGAATGGGCAACATCTAGCAGAAAAATTTGCAGCAGACACAAATCTTTTTGAAGATGAAGTTCCAGCATTGTCCGCCAGGAAAGCCAGCATTTTTGCATTCTAGATCACATACCATAATGTCACACGCATTTGCACTCATCTCTGCAAGCATTAATATGTCAATTTACAAGACTATGAACCTTAGAAAGAAGTTAGATATAACTATAAAGCTCTTCTAAAATAATGTACATATATTGAAAACCTTATGTAGACCATGCAGAGAAAGAAAATATTCAGAAAAAAATAATCTATTAACTACCTGAAGCCAAAATGATGAACATAAGGAACACAATGAAAATTGGAGAAAACTTCGTCATCCTATTAAACTCACTTTTTCTATGTAAGTGTAAATGAAATCAAGTGATAGACATGCCTTCTGGTAAGAGGACACTCTCTTATTTATAGTTGAAG
>JAYEPQ010000010.1:20501174-20663674 GCA_036321105.1 Dracaena cambodiana
TATTTTGTCATTTCTCTGTTGACGAAGCTTACCAAATATCTCCTTGATACAAGACAGTCGTTCAAGTACATTTAGTTTGCTCCGAAGAGTTTTAGTTGTCAATGCACTTTAAATGTCATGTTGTAAAACCCCAAATCGTATACAACCAAAAAATATTATACTTTTAAAAAAAATAAAATAAAAGATAATATTCAATCTTAATTTTAAAAATCTAAAACATAATACACAATCTTAATCAATAATTCTATCTTATCTGAGCAACTTAACTATCCAATCTTACTCAATAATTATATTAAAAAAATAATATGCAATCTAAATCCTATCTTTTCCTATCAGCTTAACAATCCAACAACTTCTTTTTCCAACTCTCTTTTTATTTATAAAAAAAAAAAACAACTTCTCTTCCCAACTGTCTTTTTTACATATAAGATAAGGGAAAACAAAACGTATAGTGAAAAAAAAAAAAAAACATTGAAGAAAAGTGACGGGAAAATAGAAAAAAAAAAAAAAAAAAAACAAATAACATATATATATATATATATATATATTTTAAAAGAAGAAGAAGAAGAAGAAAGGTGCAAGAAGAAGATTATATAGGCGGCCAATTTTCAAAGTGGAGATCCGCCTCATTTTTGAGTTTTTTTATCAAGGCAAGTGCTATTTTACTACTCTCTTGGATATCTGTTAACATGCAGTACTCT
This sequence comes from Dracaena cambodiana, assembly GCA_036321105.1. Lineage (NCBI taxonomy): Eukaryota > Viridiplantae > Streptophyta > Magnoliopsida > Asparagales > Asparagaceae > Dracaena > Dracaena cambodiana. Next base: position 20,501,876 of record JAYEPQ010000010.1, read on the forward strand.
CTTGGATATCTGTTAACATGCAGCTTAAAAATAATAGTAAAAATAAATCTTTTTAAAGTTCTTTCTCTCTCCTCTTTTTCTCTGTTTAGCCGGAACAAAAAAATAAATAAGTAAATAAATAAATAAATAATCTTCCTCCTTTCTTTAAGTTGTTTGTACAGTCATACGTAACATAAAAAAATTAAATAAACTAAATAAATAAAATAGCATGAACTTAAAAGGAAAAAAAAACTCAACATGATTCTCTATATTTGTGTTACAATGTAGCAAGTACAAGCTTTCATTTTTTTAATATCTTTTTTGTATTTAAATTTTGTGGTTGGTCTTGTAGGAAAGATTGAATTGTGTTTTATCATTGTTTATAAATGTTGCAGATCAAATATGGAACAAATTATAATTATGTACATACAAATGAATTTAATCGCCCATGTTTGAAAATAAAATTGGTAGGGCCTTCAAAAAATTCTAAGTTTTCATAATTCAATTAATTCTAATTGCAACAATTTTATATCATTTTCCAAAAAATTATGATAGTATGAGGTTTGACATGTCAACACTTTTAATTGAGAAAAAAAAAACATATTGTCAAGATTTGTTTAAAAACTAAATGGCTTACTTTTGATACGTTCATGAATAACTATGAGAATTTTTATGTAGATTCTAGTATCAAATTGGTTGGTTTACCAAAGAAAAATATAAGTATGAAATTGCCTCTTAATACTTTAGTCCTTATATTTATATAATGTTATAATTTAGTTTTATTTTCACATAGTACTCAATGAGATTCTTAATTCTTTTGCCTTTTCAAATTAGTCATGATTTTTCTAATGGGTTGTTGCAATTCATATACTTGTGTGTGCACAAACATACCTTTCTTTTTATTTTTGACACCTTTGCCAACTGGAATCAAAACCACGTACACATGTACCTTTTTATGTTGCCTTTTACTTGTTAACGGATTTATTCATATATTTAAGATATAAAACAAATTACTGGGGTTAAGAGGGAACTAAACAGATGAAGTTGAACCCATATTTTGGGAGGATACTTTTTTTTAGGTTGTGCAGCTAAATTTTAGGGACCTACCATAAAAGTTTAGGGTGATTATTAGATCATCGTCATGTCATATTATAGTGATATGGGTCTGGAGCATATGCTCATCCATCATTCGTGAGTAGTGGTACGTCTTGGTGTAGTATGAGTTATGGGGTCGTGGTCTTTCCTCTTGACAGTTCCAAATTTATTCAAAATATACATCAATACGATATATCATGTTTTAAATGTGGGTTTTTTTCCATCTGTTACAATATCATTCATAATATGTTTATATAACCTGTTCATCATTACCATTTTCTAGAAAAGTATAATCAAATTCATGATCTATTTTATAAGATAGTTTTCATGGTGATATCATATGTTTTTATATCATGTTTTATGCATTATGTATTATATACCATACATAGTGTGCTTATGTGTTATTATTTCTAATTTTGCTGCACTTGCTAGGTCATTCTAACGACTCTGCTTTGGTTTTCCCATACACTAATTTGTAAGTTATCGAGAAGGAGGACCCACCACAACTGAAAGCATATTTTGAGAAGTTAACAGATACTGAATAGGTGCTTCCGCTGCAAGGCTCTTATTAAAGAATATTTATTTATTTATTTTCTTTATTTTAGTAAACTAGATAATATCATCCATTCAGTTCTTGTTTTCCATACTCGAACTCTAAAATTGTAATAAATGTTATTATTCTTTTGGTTCCTTTTATATCCTATGATCGAACAGTTATTTTATTAACTATTTTGTGTCTTCATATAATTCATTCTGTGCATATATGTATATGACCTTGTGGCAATAATATTCATTTTATTAATCATAGTTTAGGCTTGGTATGTTCAGTTATGACACGTACTGAGTGCTACCCTTACCTTGGGGTGCGGGGTATTACAATTGGTATCATACCTCAAGTTCGGTATTAGTCTCTAATAGGAGTCTCTATTTAGGATTACTGTCACATATACACAGGCATAAATTATAGTTATCTTTGATTCTTATTCTTGTCCTATTTTTTAGTTCCTTATATCATATCATTCTATTTATCCTGTGTTTCCCCATCTAATCCGAAACATTTGTCATTCAGAGAAATGGCCAGCCATCGTATCATTTCCTCTAATACCACTCCATAAGTTGAAGATCCTAACATGATAGAGTTGCTTAAGGGGCTTTTTGAGAACCAACAACAACATAATGAGATACTGCAATAGGAGTTGATGGTTAGAAGATAGAGGACAGGCAGTGTGTCAGACTTCAGGAACTTGAACCCATCATCGTTTCATGGATCTGAGGAACTTATGAAGGCAGAGCCGTTGTTGGCAGACACTAAGAACCTATTGGGTACGGCATGAGTAGAAGATGAAGACCATGTGAAAGTGATCAAGATTCTTTTTATGGATATTGCTTGCACATGATGGTTGGCCGAGAAGAATCAGTTAGCAAAATCGATAACATGGGAGGCCTTTAAGGAGAGCTTCTATATGAGATTCTTTTTCCAGATAACATAATGGGACCTGAAGCAGAAGTTCATTCACTTGAGGCAAGGAAACAAGATAGTAGATGATTATGTAGCAGAATTTGTTAGGCTGAACAGATTTGCTCCATTGTTAGTACCTCAAGAAGCAGATAGGACATGAAGGTTCCAAAATAGGCTGAATTTTGAGATTCAGGAGCGTATAGCCACTCCATAGTTAAAAATTTATGATCAGGTTTTAAACGTTACCAGAATTTTGAGATTCAGAAGCATTTAACCACCTCATAGTTCAAAATTTATGCTTAGCTTTTAAATGCTGCCAGAATTCAAGAGCAGATAGAAACTAAAAAGAGAAAGGCTCAGCTTGGATCTAAGAAGAGGACTATTACATAGGTAGGCGGAGATTGGGCTAAGGATGATACCACACTACCGGAGAAACGCCAATTCGCTCAACAAAATCGACTAGTGGTGTGTGGATATTGTTCAAGACCAAGACATATTCAGAAAGAGTGTAGGCAAGCCCACAATCTGTGTTTGATTTGTAGATTAGCAGAATATCAGATTGAAACATGTCCTTTCCAAAGAGAAGCAGGAGACACGTCTCGAACGCCACCATCATAGCGACAGGCAAGACTTTCTACACCTCCACAACAACAAAGACTCCTTGAGAAACCACAATAGGGACCTATGGGGCCTACTCAGAGGGGTCCACCACTTGCAACTTAGTGGCAGGCTTTCAAGAGGGCACAAGAAAGAGAGAACTGGAGACAAGGGCATATACTAACAACAAAGCAAACCATTGAGAATAACGATACAATGACATGTACTATTTCAGTTTAAACTATATTAAATTATATTATATCTAATTTCATACTCCTTTATTGGCTTTATTCAATTCCTTCTTTAACCTCTCACCCAATATAGAGATAATTGTATTTTTGTGAGAGATGACTAATTTTCTCAGCTTTAACCTTCAAATAGAAGTACACAACGAAAGTTGTGGTCCCTTTTCCATATCATATCTTCTCTTATTAATATCAATGTCCCTGTTTTGCGTGAAATCAATTTTAGAGGACAAAATTTTATTTAAGGCAGGTAGATTGTAACACCCCAAATCTTATATAACAAAAAATTATACTTTTTAAATATGAAATCAATAAAGATAGTATCCAATCTTAATTTTAAAAATCTAAAAAATAATACTAAAACTTAATCAATATTTATATTTTATCCAAACAACTTAACTATCCAATCTTACTCAATAATTATATCTAAAAATATGTAAAAGATAATATGCAATCTAAATCCTATCTTTTTCTGTCAACTTAACAATCCAGCAACAACTCTTTTCACCTCTCTTTTTACCTTAAAAAAAAATGGGGGCGAAACAAGACATACAGTGAAAAAAAAGAACCGAGAAGAAAAGTGAAGGAAAAGAAGGGGAAAAATGAGAAACAAATAACATAGATAAAGAAAGACGAAGAAGAAGAAAGGGACAAGAAAAAATCATGTTGACAGTCAATTTTTAAAGTAGAGATCCGCCTCATATTTGAGTCTTGTACAAGGTAAGTGCTATCTCACTATTCTCTTGGATATCTGTTAATATGGAGCATAAAAAAAATAGTAAAAACAATTTTTTTTTAAAGTTCTTTCTATCTCCTCTCTTTCTCTGTTTAGCTAGAACAGAATAAATAAGTAAATAAAATAAATAAATTAATAATCCTCCTCCCTTCTTTTAGTTGTTTGCACAGTCATACATAACAAAATAAAATAAAATAAAATAAAATAAATGAATAAAATAGCATGAACTTAAAAGGAAAAAAACTCAACATGATTCTCTTCTATTTATGTGTTACAATGTCGCAAATACAAGCTTTCATTTTTTAATAATTTTTTTTGTGCTTAAACTGTGAGGTTGTTCTTGTGGGAAAGATAATGTGTTTTATCATAGTTTATAAATGTTGCTGATCAAATACGGAACAAATTGTAATTATGTATATGCTAATGAATTTAATCGCCCTTGTTTGAAAACAAAATTGTTAGTGCCTTTAAAAAAGTTCAAAGTTTTCGGAATTCAATTAACTCTAACTTTAACAATTTTATATCTTTTCCCAAAAATTTATGACAGTATGAGGTTTGATATGTCAACACTTTTAATTGGGAAAAACTGCATATTGTGGTGATTTGTTTTCAAGCTAAATGGCTTACTTTTGGTACTTTCATGGATAACTATGAGAAATTGTATGTAGGTTCTAGAACAGGTTGGCTTGTTTAAAAAAGAAAAATGTAAGTATGAAATTGCCTCTTAATACTTTAGTCCATATATTTATATAACATTATAATTTAGTTTTATTTTCATATGGTACTCAATGAGATTCTTAATTCTTTTGCCGCTTCAAATTAGTGTTGGTTTTTCTAGTGGGTCACCACAATTCATATGCTTCTGTGTGCGCAGACACACCTTTCTTTATGTTTTTGTTACCTTTGCCAACTAGAATCAAAACCACATATGTATGTACCTTTTTTATGTTGTCTTTTAATTGTTAACGTGATTCATTCCTATACTTAAGATATAAAACAAATTATTGGGGTTAAAGGGGAATTGAAGGGAGGAAGTTGAACATATATTTCGGAAAGCTACCTTTTTTTTTAGATTGTGCAATTGAATTTTAGGGATCTACAATGGAGGTTATGAGTGATTACTAGATTACCGTAATGTTATGTTATAGGGCTATAGGCCCTGAGCACATGCTCGTCTATCATTCTTGAATACCTAGCAGTATGTTCTACGGCAGTACCAGAAGTCATAGGGTCGTGGTCCCGAACATTTACGGGATCCTCTTAAAATATGTGGTTTTTCTCCTTGACAGTTCCAAATTAATTCATAATAGACATCAATATGATATATTATGTTTTAAATGCGTGTTTATTTCTATCCACTATAATATCATTTGTAACATGCTTATATTACTTGTTAATCATTATCATTTTCTAGAAAACTATAATTAACTCCATGATCTATTTTACAGGACAATTTTCATGATATTCTCATATGTTTTTTATTTCATTATTTTTTGTGCATTATTATTATATACCACACACAGTGTACATGTGTATTATTATCTCTGTTTTGTTGCATTTTCTAGGTCATTCTAACGACCCTGCTTTGACATACCATACATTAATTTGCAAGGAAAATGACTCACCACAACTGGAAGCATATTTCGAGGAGTTAGCAGATATTGAGATGGTACTTCTGCAAGGCACTTATTAAAGAATCTTTATTTATTTATTTATTTATTTATTTATTTTAGTAATTTAGACAATATCATCCACTTCGGTTCTTTTTTACCAGACTCAAAGTAAAATTCTAATAAATATTATTATTCTTTAGATCCTTTCATGTATTTTGATCAAATAGTTATTTTATTAAAATAAATTGCTTTTGTGTCTTCATATTATTTATTCTGTGCATATGTGTATATGACCTTATGACAGTAACATTTGTTTTATTAATTGTATTTTAGATTTGACGTATTCATTTATAATACGTTACCAAATGCTATCCTATCTTGGGATGCAGGGCTTTGCACTTGTCATTCATTTTTTTTCCTATTTGATTTTTGTTGTTTTTCTATTTCATAAAGAAGTTGGTTTGAAAATTTTCAGTCTTTTATGATTACCTTAAAATGTCAACTAACTGCTATCTACAATTATATATCCAAATCTTAAATAGCATTCTTCGGGAATCAAAGGTAGTATCCTCTCTGGTTACCTAATAAGTGATATTTTGTATTTTCTTCACATTTTATGGACACAATACAAATCAATTTTTTTTTACCTAAAAGGTATATGCAATTACCAATTATGTCTCTTTCTTTCACCTAAAATCACACTCATGTTTTTAAGTGGATAAAATTTGTGTATTAGTTAATTAATGCTTCTTGAATTTAGTAAAGCGATACTTAAAAGGGATATAAAGAATTTCTTAAACCTTACTAATTTAGGTCCAGATTTAGTAATTTTTGCAGGGGACCTACAAGATTTGGACACAGTAGGACGTTTTGAGAAATGTAGTTTGAAAACATATTAAATTTTAGAAATGAATCTACATGACCTCTGTCCCCCTTCAAAATGGTTGGAGAGAAATAAAAGATCAAGTTTAAAATAAAAAAAAACAATTCTAAAGGATAAGAAGTAAGAATGTGTGAACGCCAGCAGTATGGCAAGATTGCTGATGTTTCCAATATAGGTTGGACGTTCCTATCTCCTTCCTCTCTCTCCGGTAGTTGTTGTCGTTCCAAACTCTTTAAAAAAGGCAACCAACTAACATACAGATGCAACTTCTTACCAGATCCAAACCAAATCGGAGACCAATCTACACTTCTTTATGCCTAATCAGGCATTCATAAACACTGACTTGCAAGGTAAACAAAGAGGCCTTCGTTTTTTATAAGCTTTGATGATGAGTTGCTTTATTTTAAGATACTGCAGCTCACCAAACCTGATGTCCATTCGTTACTTTATCTAAAGTTTTTAGTTTTTTTTTTTTTTTTCCCTTCACAATCAACCCTTGTTGTCAACGAAACAGCAAACTCCGTGTAATTTGGTATGAACTAATATTCCATGTACCAACATTTTAATATTTACTTTAATCTTCTCAGGGTAATTTGCTCGTTGAATCTCGAATACCGAATAATATCCAATGCATGCATGCAGCATATACACGGAGAATCAATCCACTTATATATCCAAAGCACGTTCAAAATGGGAAAGGAACTGTTTTTCTTTAAATAAATAAAATATTTAGTTCGAGACACGATGATTTGATATAATAACTAATTCCCAGATGTATTTCTCCATCTCTCTATTTTCTTTATGTTGGATACTGTACACACAAAATATTTGAAATCAGTTTAGTATGTGGCACATATATCTCTTTAAATGGCCCATAAATTGAAGAAATGGACATTATCAATGAATATAATATATATTTTTGAGACACTGAATTACAAAGGACCTTTTCTTTTTCTAGCAATAAACAATAAATTTGTAGTAAGTTGTTATATTTTTTTTATTTTGCCGGCTGTTATGACACGTGTGTATGAAACTCATATATATACATAGAGAGAGAGAGAAATGGAAATGAGCTGACAGCTCATGCAGATTACTTGAGCTGCAATTTATTTCCACTATCTCCAATAATATTTTTAAAAAAAATTCTTTTTAAATTATGATCTCAATCCCATAGGATTCACTCATACCTAATTTTTTGGGATTTAGTTTTGATTTGATCCTCCATCAAGGTAACTTAAAATTAATGGTCTTCAATGAATAAAATATTTTGTATGCACTTGATAAAAAGGTAAACGAACTCCAAAATTTATGAAATTTAATCCAAAAGAAATTAAGGATGTAGAGATAGTAATTGTTAAAAAAATTGAAGAAAAATTATTGGATCATTATAGTTTTGTCTCTAACTCACGTAACTTTTCCTGAGCTGACGGCTCACTTACAGTAATCCCATATATATATATATATATATATATATATATATATATATATATATATAACCTAAATAGAATTTAATAATTATAGCATTGGATCCTGCCCCCCATTTTTCTCTCTATAGTCAATATTAGGGACATATATTATTTATTATTTGTTATTATCTCCATTAGTTCTCATTTCTTGGAACCTCACCGAGTTCAACGAATAAAATCTCTCACCTGTCTGTACCTAAATTAGGCCTGATGATTGAGACTTCCCTTTTTCAAAGGGAAGATGAGACTTGCAGACTGCTATTAAGTAGAGAAACCGTTGAATCCTCCCGCAAACATTTGCATATGGCCGTCCGAAAGTCTTCAAACATCACTGCATGAAGACATGCATCCCTAGTTATATATGAACAACCTAATTAACTACCGAGCTCGCTCGCCACACATTCTTCTTCTGTAGCAATGGAGACGACGTCATTTATGTCTCTGCTCCTAATAATCTCTTTGTTTTCTATTGCCTATCCGGTATGCTCCATCTCTGGAGGGTTCCGGGCCGAGCTTACCCGTGTTGATTCTCTGGGCAATTTCACTAAATTTGAACGCATCCAGCGTGCCGCGCAAAGAAGCCACCATAGGTTGGCACGACTCACAGGCGTGCAAGTGACTACGCCAAAGCTGGTGGCAAAATCCGATGCTGCGTCCATCAACAGCATCCAAGCTCCGGTCCATGCAGGTAACGGCGAATTCCTCATGGAGCTTGCAATAGGCAAACCGTCTCTTCCCTTTGCGGCCATCCTCGACACTGGGAGCGATCTCATTTGGACACAGTGCAAGCCCTGCGTTGATTGCTTCAACCAGCCGACACCAATTTACGATCCAACCAAATCCTCTACCTTCTCGAAGCTCCCGTGCTCGGGAGACTTGTGCCTGGCACTTCCGACCTCCATGTGCAACTCGGACAATAGCTGCGAGTATCTTTACAGTTACGGCGACTCCTCATCTACCCAAGGAGTACTGGGAAGCGAGACCTTCACTTTCGGGTCGAGTAAATCTACAGTCTCGGTTACGCACATTGGCTTCGGCTGTGGCGACACGAATCAAGGCGGTGGCTTCTCACAAGGGAGTGGCCTCGTGGGGCTGGGGCGAGGACCACTCTCTCTGGTATCTCAACTAAAAGTAGGGAAATTCTCTTACTGCCTAACTGCTCTCGATGAGACATCTAAAAAGAGCCCTCTATTGTTTGGGTCGCTTGCGGAGATGAACGGAACTGCAATCAGATCCACACCCCTTTCCAAAAACAGTCTCCAGCCATCCTTTTACTATCTCAATTTGAAAGGGATTACGGTCGGCAAGACACCGCTAAAATTTCCGCCCACGGCGTTGGCACTGCAAAATGATGGGTCGGGCGGCCTCATCATCGATTCGGGCACATCCATCACCTACTTGGACGACTCCGTGTATAAGGTGATGAAGAAGGCGTTCCTGTCGCAGGTTCAGCTGCAGGTAGCTGACGGGTCGGACGTCGGCCTTGATCTCTGCTTCAAGATGCCACGGGACTCTTCCGCGGACATTGAGGTCCCGAAACTGATGTTTCATTTTGAGGGTACAGATCTTGATATGCCGGGAGAGAACTATATGGTGCTTGATTCGAGCACAGGTTTGCTTTGCCTTACAGTGATGGGATCGACTGGAATGTCCATCTTCGGCAACTTCCAGCAGCAGAACATGCAGATACTGTATGATCTGGAGAAGGAGAGCTTGTCATTCATGCCTGCTCAATGTGATCAGCTTTGAAATGGCTTCGGATCGTGTGTGGTGTATTCTTCAGCAAATGACTATCAATTCTAGATGCATGTTTTTATTTTCTTTGGTTTAGTTAATTGTTGTTCAATTCGGTTTATTAGTTTTAATGATTTCCTGGCTGATTTTGGAGTTGTCATAATTGGTTCTGGTTTGTACCAAAATCTGTCCGATTATCTTAGATAGGACAAATCAAGCACAAATGAGTTACTAAGTAAACTATGGAGAATTCGTCAAAGAGAACAAACAAACGAAATAGTAACCGAGATTTAACGAGGTTCAACTGAGATGGTCTCGAGAGCCTGTACTCACGTGAAAAGTTATCGCCAGCAAGTTCTTTATTAGAGCAAAGTAGGATTATTATCTCTTAATGATTTTCTCTCTTTTCTCAGGGATGTCAGCTTTTTATAACCCTTTGTTTGTGCACTCAGATCAGGAAATAGATGACTAGGAGACCGTAGCATAAAAAAAAAATACAATTTAGATATCAAAAAATGACATAAAACACGAAATTACTAATCAGCTACACAAGTCACGTAAGAAGCAATGAGCACATTCTTATTAACATGATTCATAACCAAATTTATATTTTACTTAATTACAATAGTGATACAGCATAATATATGACACCTACCAAGTTTGCACAGATACAAAAGAAAATAAAAGCCTGCAACTAATGACATGCCTGGCTAGGAATGGGACCATCTGCTAGTGAGGAGGTACATTCCTCCGAATCAAAATTATCTTAGTGTGTGGATAAACTCAGGAGTCATAATCCAAAGAAAAAAAAGGCAAAAAAGAAAATGGTCGTCCATAGTGAACCAGAATAAGTGTTCTAGCATGAACCTTGAGATGCATTAACAAATATTGTGTAACGAGAACATTCAAAGAAATTAGCAAATGTAAATGAGTAATAATAAAAGAAAGTACGGCATAATATAAATGTGAGAATGAATGACATTGCAAGTTTCGGAACATAGAATATAAATCAAGTATAACTGCATGCATCATGTTTGTAACTACATTCAGGAACAGACAATGGGTACTTGTAGACATGATAGTGGTAAAGCAGTATAAAACAAGCATAAATACGTAATTTTAAAAAACATGGAAAGTATGGCATAACATGATCAAGTAAATAAAATGCAAATTCTATTCTATTTCTTGGAATTGAATAGTGGGAGGTTTTATGTGTTTTAGGAATATACCCTGCATACCCTATACCACAAGAACAAGATCTGATTTCAACAAGAACTAGATAACATACCATTAGGTATTCTGAATATCTCGTGCATATTCGGGATCATGACCTATAAGTCATCAGTCTCCAAACTGAACCGGAATACTGATATGTACTATGGAGCAATGGTGCAAGTACACGCATCAGCGGATGCATTCTAATATGGAAAGAAGCTCATATCATACGTATTATAAGACTTTTGTAATGACCATAATTCTTAAACTCTTAATTTTATCATCTGCACTAATTCCGGAGCCCTGATGCAAATGAATATTGAGTAAATTGAATTATATTTTTCCTCCTAATTTTCAATTTCAAATTCCACAGAGTCAAAACCTCTTATCTTCTTATTTTGGATTTTTTTTCATAATTTTCTAAAATTATTTCGGATCAGTCGATTTTCGGACAAATACTCGATTAAAATAATTAATTTAAATCTAATATTCTAATTTTAACAATTTTCCATCTCATATCTATCTCTAACAGCCCAACATCCTTATTTGACCAATTTTGGATAGGAGTTGACACAATAATAAATTTGTAATTAAGATAGACTTTAAGCGTTTTTAACATTACAACATCCTATCTTCCAGCACATGTTTAATCCGTCAAATAAATTCAGCAAAATATGAAAAAATAAAACTTCTTCCTCTTGTATTTCTCTTTATTTTTACTTCAGACTTCTAACCTTTATTCCTCCTCAAATTCGCTCAAGTAAATTGCTAAATAATCAGGATGAGAGTGGGCAAAAATCCATTAAGTAGTTGCTTGAGCTATTTTCTTCAGTTTAACCTCAACAAATCAGCTCTAATCTTCTCCACCAACATAATGCAATCTTCACGAGCACCTATCTTTGGTTTTTGATGTAATTTTTGAAAAATTTATATGCTTTTGAAATGTAATTGCATCAATATCCATTCATTTTCGATTTGGACTTAATAAGAGATAAAAATACATTCTTAAATCTCTTAAACTTATGATTTCTTGATGCAATATCTTCATACATGACACAAGATATAGTATTAACCCAATTTCAAGATTATGAATGCCCAAATATATATTTATCTTGAGTTTTATTGCATGTATCACACCATTCATGTTATATGTACACTTACTCTATAGTTGTCCACATATACATAACAGTCCATCTTTGAACTACAATAACTTTTGCATCATAACTCCGATAGATCATATTTTAGTGTCATATAAAAATGATTCATTAAATTATAATTCTTCTAATTACAGCGGATCCTAACTTAGTTATTATCTAGCCAAGAATAACCTGAAATTTGCATCATAACCATTGTACCAGGTCAGCATCTTAGCATTAATAGATCCATGGTAAAATGACCAAAATTTTTGCTCTAATAATTTAATTATCTAGATCATATTATGATCTTAGGCTCTAAATTTAATTTTATTTTGGTAAAAAATAGCCTAGAAATCTCAGTTGTACCAAGTTCATAGTAGCAGCAATAGGTCCGTGGTTAAATAACCATAACTTTTGCCCTAGAACTCCAATTAAGCTCATTTAAGGTTCATTAGAAAGATAATTGAATTTTCTATGACTGTACCAGATCTTAAGCTTTATTTCCATTTTTAATCTAATCAAATAAGGCCTGAAAATATGACTGTATATCAAATTGAAATAGTATAAAAACATATATTATGTCTGTGCATATACCTCTTGACTTATAATATGATACACATGTAAACTTGTTAAATCACCATTATTATCAACCGTATATGTCGAGTTCAAACCTATTATATCTCATGTTTAGGCATACATACCATTTTTGTGAATATAAAACTTGATTTAAATATGATATATATGCACACTTGTTTATTTATGCATATTATTATTTGTATATGCTATTCTTATTTGGAAATGATACCTCCCACAAGTGAACTTATTTTATAACTCTTACACTTACCAGTATTATCACATATATCGTTTCATATTCACATGGCTATTGATACATGTACCCTTATTGTATATGTCACATTGATACTTAGCATATACTATATTGTAAATTTGGAGTAAATGAATGGTGGAATGAAACACATATTGCGGGAGTCTCTTATCATAGTTGGGATACATCTACTAATCTGTGTACCAACACTATTGGTTTTCTAGTTGTGCCTTGCGACATTTCATCCGACTCGTTTGGAGACCGATACTTGGGCTATGATTTCGAGCATGCACCGAATATCCAGTGCTACTAGCAACGCGTTCAATTCATGTGAAGACTGGGTTTGGGGCCGTTGTACTGGATATATACGATACACTTATAAAATACATGAATACTCCCACCATTCAGATCCAAACTAATATGATAAAATTTGCATTTATTAGTTTGATTATGTTATATTATATATACCATTTGCTTCATAATTCATATTTCCTTATGCATATCTTGTTATTCATAACCCATATACATAATTATGTTATATTATATATACTATAGACTTCATGTTTCATATTATATTATGTATATCATGTATTGCATTATTCACATGCATACATCATCTACATTATTCCTATTAGCATGCCACACTGATATGGTTTATATAGCATAACGTGCTTACATTTGTATTATTGTTTGGGTTGTTGATTACGAGTAAAAAAGTATAGTTATTTTATTTTATTTTATTTTATGCACTCGTAATTCAATTGTGGTGATTAATATAACAAATTAATGTTAAGTTATTTTTATTAAACAAGTTCTCTATTTTAATATTTTTCTAGTGTTTTATAGCTTTTTTTTGCAGCATTCTATGTCGAAGGAAATCAAACAATTCAAGGGCATCTCAATCACAGTTTAGAACTGTGATTTTACAGGTCTGCCTATTGACAGCCATCTGTTGGCTGTAGGAGGAAAAATTTGGATTAAAAAAGAACTAAGCCACATAGGGCGAACAGGTTCGCGCACGTGAGGCTAATAGCCTCGCACAGGGAAGATAGCCTCACACACCCGGGGCTGAGTTAACACAGAATTTGGTTTCCTTTTGGATTTTTACCAGAATTCTAAATATAATCATATCTAATTATTCTGAATTGAAGATTTCAAATCCAACTGAAATACATGTTCAGAGATTAAATTGAGATGGAATTCTATCCTTATCTCTAAAGAAAACTCTTAAAACTATAAATAGGGGTAAAGAGAAGAGAGAGAAAGGAGAAAAGAATCTTTGTAGACCTTTGATAAGTTGATTTTCTACGGAAAAACACGCCGACCAGCAGTAAGAAGCCATTGGCCAGAAGATTTCTTCATCAACTCTTCACGTTCAAGACCAATCCAAGTATCAGATCATCAATAGAGTATGAGATTGATACTCTATAGCCACGTCAATAACCCACACCTTTTGTAAAAGAGAGAGACGCTGTATAAGTCCTCTTGTTTATTTTTCTATTTTTTCATTGTATTTTAAAGAATTATTGTAATTTCATAGATCTATAGTAATGGAAGGAAGCGTACATTTTACGGGAAACAAGCTAGTAACCATAGTGGGAGAAGTCTTCTACACTGACGAGAGGATCGTGATCCAATTTAATTCTAAGGAAATTGGTAAGTTTGTAGAGATATTAGTCATAAAAGTCGATCAATAAAAAAATGAGAAATACTTGTTCTCTAGATCGGTAAGTTCGACCAAAACGCGGTCCATCGCCGCTTGGAAACCTTAAGTACGAATCCGAACGATAAGGGGACTACCATTGAGCAGGAGCTTCTAGGAACTTTGAGTTCAGAATAGAAAAGAGTCTAAGTAATGGATTCTAATAATGAGATGATTTTCGTTAAATATGAACCTCTCGGATTTTCGAGTTCGGAATAAGAAGAAATTCAAACGACGAATTCAAATGACAAAGGGACTCCCATTGAACAGGAGCCCTTTGGATCTTTGGATTCTAGAATTTTAGAAAAGGAAAAATCTCTTTCTATAATGGCTGCACAAGACAACCAATGAGAAGCCAAAAATTATTCTGGCTAGAACTCATATTTGAAATTGAAACCGACGAGCATGGAGACAGAGGCTTCAAAATCAAGTCCAAAATTGATATGGTCTCAAACACTAAGCTAATCAGCTCAGCGTAGAAGTGCTGGAATGCCAGGCTACTCAGCCTAGTATAGCTTCATGCGAGATTATTTCAAATACCAGGCTAATCAACCCAACGTAGCTTTATGCGAAACTATATCAAAATGCCAGGCTAATAAACCTAGCATAACTTTATGCGAAGCTATTTCTAAATACGAGGCTAATCAACTCGGCATACAAAAATTGCAATGAGAGGCTAATCAACCCCTAGCAGATGACTCTAAACGCGAGGCTACTTAGCCCTGAGTACAAAAAGCAAAACACAATGCTACTTAGCCATACGTGAAAAGTCCAAAACACAAAACTGAGCCTCAATTGTGCGAAGCATGCACAATGATCAGAACAGAGCACTGATTAAGGCAGAGATTCCATTCTTTCGCGCCAAACTTCCACAAACACAGCAGGGGGTCTTGCAGAGGCTGGAATGAAAAAGAAACTTACTCTAGAAGGATGGCCCACTCAACTCCTTCATATCAGGTTACCGATTTACGAGAATTTCTCACTAACAAGAGGATCAAGGTGCACTCCTGCCCACAGTGCCGATGTGAGTAAATATCACCGCAATACATACCAATTACCATTGTGGTCCATTTAGACCCTTGGTTTTCAATCGGATAACCGAACCAAAGTACAATACACTTCAAAGAAGGCTTGTTCAAAGACGAAGTGCCACTATTGACAAGGAGCCTCTATTTATGACTTCGAACATGGTAAACAAAGGAAAGAAATTACATGGCGAAAGACATTCATCTGACGCAGAATCACGTCACGCGGTTCAGGTCAAGGATTTTAGTTCCACGGAATTACAAGAGGTTGGATGTGGGTTTAGACAAAGAAGACGAAGGAGATAGCGATCATTCAGCCATTACAACACCTTAGTCATATGAGTCTTCCCGATTTGAAGAAACAATGGCCCATATAATAGGGAGCTCCAACAAAGTGAAACAGAGGCTAGAAGGTCAAGAATGACTAATTCAAGAGCAACAAAAGGGTCTGGACGAATTTTGAGCACTTCTTCTAAGGGCAGTAGAAAATACTCAAAAGAATTTAGAAGAAAAGACGGAGAAATCCGTTGATGAACCACCAAAGAATGATGGTGAAATGACCAGTGCAAATTTTGAAAAAGAAGAAGAGTTTAATTTTGTCATAGACTCGCATGCAGAAAAGATGCAGGACCAGTTGGAAGTCCTGAAGCATAGAAAAGACTTGCAAGAAGTTGGAGTTATTAGGCCATATCCAGTAAAGTGGGAATCAACTGCTTTTCTCGAAAGGTACAAGCTTCTGAAGTTAGAGTCTTTTGATATAAAATGTTCTCCCAATCAACACTTATTCTACTTCATATCATAAATAGGTCATCTCATGGAAAATGATCCTATAATAACCAAGATCTTTACAAGTACCTTAAGAGGGCCTGTATTTATATGGTTTATGTAGTTGCCCCTAGAGACTATTAAATCAAGGTTTGACGTGGAGAAAGAATTTCTGTGCCACTTTTTCAAAGATGACATGGAGATCTCGGTCCATATTCTCCTTGCAAATAAACTATAAGAGAATGAGACCATGAAAAGTTTTGTTGAATGTTTCCGAGAGATGTCACTGTGATGTTCACATGGCATGTCACAAGAAACACTAGTGAAAATTTACAAGCACAATATTCGAACCAGCATACTCGTTAAGATGTGAGCAGTAGAATCCAAAACTTGGAAAGATCTGGTCAAATAAGAAAAGTAAGGAGAGGACATAATCTGACGTATCGACGAACACTGTGCTCAGAGGAGAATGTTTGCAAACCAACCACAGCCACAATCATTTCACCCTAAAGGAAAAGAAATAATGACTACCAGACTCGCTACAAACCAAAAAATCACAGAATAATCGTAATGGACGTACGATTTCAAAGATGAACAAGTAGTCATATTTTCACCTACTAAATAAAAAGGGATGCTCAAATTGTCTGAAAATCAGAAGTCAGAAGAAGTTGGAAAAACAGTTGATCCCAAATATTGCCTCTACCATCAAAATATTAGGCACCCAAGCAAGAATTGCTATATTCTGAAAGACAAAATTCAGGCACTCATTGATGCAAAATTCAGGCACAAATTTCAAGACAAAAAAGAAAAAAGAAGAAGAAAAGAAAAGAAAAAGCAAGAAAAAGAGAAAAAAGGTATGTATGTATGTGTGTGTATATACACACACACACACATTATATATACATAATAATTTTGTTGTCCAATGTCGTCAAGACAACGAGAAGAGAAACTAAAAAATTCTCACCAACCATATCATACTGGGGGTAAAGAGATGAAATCAACAACTCAAAACTCAAAAAGCTAAGGGAAGAAGGAATTTTTAGTATCTAAACCCAAACAAAACTCTCAATAACTCACCATACTGAGGGGAATAATATGACTAGCCTAACACAAACGACGATTGATAAAGACACATCAAATCCATTTATAGATAGGGGTTTGCTTAAAATATTGTGAACTTGTTATGTTAAACTCTTATCTCTGACAGTTAGATTTGAATCCTCTCACCTAGATCGCTTTATATAGGCACCCATCCCAAACTTGTCATATTAAACTCTTATCTCTAATAATAAGATTTGAATCATCTCACCCATCTCACAAAATCATCTTGTAGGCACTTTGACAATAATTGTCTTATGATCCTAATCCGATCACCGTCTCTGTCAGCTATCCAGACGAGTCACCTATGATCCTGACCCGATCATTAATTATGTCTACTTTCAAAGTGAATCACTCCGCAAGCATGTCAGTCATATCTCTGTCTGCGGTTTTGTGATTCTGATCCGATCACCTACTCTGTCTGCTTTCCATGCGAGTCACACCATGATTCTAACCCAATCATTGCTCTGTCTGCTTTCCAGGTGAATCACCCTATAGACATGTCAGTCATACCTCTGTCTGCGGTTTCGTGATCCTGACACGATCATCGACTCTGTTTGCTTTCCAGACGAGTCACTCCATGATCCATACCCGATCATTGATTATTTCTGTTTTCCAAGCGAATCACCACATAGGCATGTCAGTCATATCTCAGTATGCAATTTCGTGATCCTGAGCTAATCACAGGCTTTATCTGGTTTCCAAGTGAGTCACCCACATAATTCTGACCCGATCACTGGCTATATCTGCTTTCCAGGTGAGTCGCCCCATGATCCTGATTTTATCATCAATTCTGTCTGTTATCCAGGCGAATCACCCTGTAGGCATGTCAGCCATATATCTGCCTGCAATTTTTGTGATCTTCACCAATCACCAACTCTGTTTGCTTTCCAGATGAGTCACCCCATGATTCTGACCCGATCATTGATTTTGTCTATTATCCAAAAGAATCACCCTATAAGCATGTTATTCATACCTCTATCTGCAATTTTCTGATCTTAACCCTATCACCGGCTCTATTTGTTTTTCAGGCGAGTCACTCCAAATCTCAAATTAATTTTGTCTGTTATTTAAGCAAATCACCCCGACTCTATCTGTTATCTAAGCGAGTCACTTTCATAACAAACACCAAAACTAAACTTATTAAGGTCACACCATATCCATAATAAGTTCCATATTCTGCAATTCCACCCTCCAAAAATCCACAAATCCATAATTCACATTTTCACCTCAACGCTATCTACTATCCAGGCGAGTCATTTCCATAACAATCATCATAAAAAAAATTACCTGGCTATGAAAGTGACACAATCTCAGCAAGCTCCATATTCAGCAAATCTCCTTTATAGGGAATCAACCCCAAACCCCAAGAAAAGAAGAAAAAGCGTGAAAACAATAAAGATAGTCTTATTCTTCATCAAAATAAGAAAGAAAAAGAAGGGGATGAAATGAAAAGAGTCTTAAGGATTCTCCCGAGCCCTTAAGCTTGCCTCTATCTCCTTAATGGCCTCCTGATGGGTTCCCTCCACTGATACTAACACTTGATGGCGTAACTCATCTTCACTGATGGCCAGCTATTGAGTAGTTTGAGCCCTACCCGCCTCCTCAGTCACCTTATTCTGCATATTGACTTCTTTTTGAAGTTGTCCATGATGCAGAATAAATTCATCTTGCCTTCTCAGCACCTCATCTTGCTTAGCTTGGGTGACCTTCTGCATGGCTTGAGCCTTCGCAATAGCCTCACGTGCAAAAGAAACTTGTGTGATGGAAATTTGAAGAATTGAAATCCAAAGTATTTAAAAACTCATTAAAGTTAATAAACGAAGTTTTGAAAACTTTGGAGGGGGTCTTGTAGGAGAAAAAATTTAAATTCAAAAAGAACTAAGCCACCTAGAGCGAATAGCCTCGTGCACGCAAGACTGATAGCCTCTAGCCTCGTGCGGGGAAGGTAGCCTCACGCACGTTAGGCTGAGTCAATACAGAAGTTGGTTTCCTTTTGAATTTTTACTAGAATTCCAAATCTAATCATATCCAATTACGCTGAATTGAAGATTTTAAATCCAACTGAAATACACATTCAGAGATTAAATTGAGAAAGAATTCCATCCTTATCTCTTAAGAAAACTCCTAAAACTATAAATAGGGGTCAAGTGAAGAGAGAGAAAGGAGAAAAGAATCTTTGGAGACCTCTGACAAGTTGATTTCCTATGCGAAAGCACGCCAACCAACAGCAAGAATCCACCGGCCAGAAGCTGTCTTTATCAGCTCTTCACGTTCAAGACCAATCCAACCATCAAATCTTCAATAGAATACGAGGTTGATGCTCCATAATCACGTCAAGAACCCACACTTTTTGTAAAAGATAGAGATATTATATAAGTCCTCTCGTTTGTTTTTCTATTTTCTTTTCATTGTATTTTTAAGAATTATTGTAAATCCATAAACTCATGGTAATGAAAGGAAGCATGCGTTTTGGAGAAAATATTGGCTGTCGATAGCCGTCGACTAGAAATCAAACCCGAGAGCGGCTGTTGATAGAGTTTTGGAAAGCCATAGCTGCAGAACTTGAATTTGAGTTTTTTTGAAATAAAAGAGAGTTTCCTTATAAATAGAATTCTTACTAAGTTTTTTGTGAGTCTATAAATTTCCAATATAATTGAGAATTTTATGTATGCAGTAGTAGAAAAAGATATTAGAGATATTATAATTTTTAGTTTTGTACTAATTTATATTTGTTAATAAAAGCATTTCCTTTATTCGTATATTGATTGCTATAATCAGAATGAGCAGCTAAATTTTTGCATTGGTTCGATGAGGTAACGAAACTTAAAAAATTTACTGGCATGTGATTTATTTTCTTGTCATGCTTGATTAATTTATGTAAAATTGATATTTTTAGTTCCCTGTTATCTTGTAAGGTTTAATATATGATTTGAGTTTTTGATAATTTATCATTTGATGATATATATGTTGCTTAGTTTTTGATATAATAGAACACTCTTTAGGTACGGTGTATAGTTAGACTTTGAATGTTTATTTTTATTATTCATATATCATGCTTACGTAAACTCAAAATACAAATACATTTAATTGGGGAAAGCTATCCAAATTATCAAATTTTCAACTTTGTTTGATTTTATACTTTAACGATATATTTTCGATTGTAGGAAGGCCACATGATCTATGCAACTGATATAAACAAGTATAAGCACAACTAGTAGATTATTCAATGGGAAATTAACTTATCTGACCAACAATTTATTTTAAGTAATTTAGAAACTATTATTTTCTAATTTTAGTTAATAAAAATCCAATCTTTCTTTTTAAGTCTATAATTTATTTTCTTTTGTGTCAAACACAATAATCAAACGATCCTCGAGAAAACGATCTTGGTTTACTACCCTTGTATTATTTGTCCGATATCGTGCACTTGGGAGCGTATGATTTAGATCGTAGTAAACTTTTTGGCACTGTTATCGGAGATCCATACTATGGTGTTACATTCTAGTATATATTACGATTCTTACGTTATTAATTTGTACGATTTTAAATTTACATAACAAGTTGGAGGAGAACTTCTAACTGTAGACTCATTTGATCGTACTAAATCTATAAATGCTTCAAACCCACCAATCACCTCACAACATGAGCATTAATAATAACAACATCAATAACGATAACAACAACAACAACAACAACAACAACAACAACAACAACAACAATAATAATAATAATAATAATAATAATAATAATAATAATGGATTTGGAGATAACAATACAAACGATAACAACAGCCATGGAGGAAATGGAAGGTCTTTACGCAATTATTTACAAGCTCATAGGACAACCTAAACTTCATGTATAATATTTATTTTAAATATGAGACACTTCGAGATTAAATCTGGAGTAGTTCAAATTTATCCTAAATTTCATGGGATGGATGCAGAGAGCCCGTATTTACATCTTGGAGAATTTGAAGAGGTTTGCTCTGCTATTAATGCAAAGCAACTAAAACTTACACTCATTCAGTTCTCCCTAAAGAATAAAGCAAAAACATAGTTACATTCATTATGTTCCAATTCAATAGCATGATGGGCTGAGATGAACAAAGAATTCTTAAAGAAATTCTTACCATCACATTGAACAAATTATATGCAAAAGCAAATTCTTAACTTTTGTCAAAAAGAAGATGACCTTTATTCGAGGTTAGGATAGATTCAAATATTTATTACTCTCATGCCCATATTATTGCTTCGAGATATGATGGACTATAAGTATCTTCTCTCAAGGGATAAACACTATAACCAGAGAATTTGTAAGAATAATGTGTAATGGTAAATTATGAGCAGAGATGCTGAGAAAGTATGGGAATGTCTTGATTCACTTGCCAAAAATTCACATGCCTGGAAAACTAAGGAATTTTGAGAAAAACCAATTGATAGAAAAACCTCAGAATAGAGGTGAAATTATTAAATTGAGAGAAACCAAAGATATAGTTGCATGATTAATCACTATCACGAAGAAATTTCAAAATTTGCTTACAAAAAAATAGAAATTATTTAGGCAATAGAAGAAGTTCTTGACGTTTGTGACATTTGCGAATTATAAGGACATGTAACTCGCAATTATCCAACACTTCCCATTTTTGCGGAAGTATTAAATAAACAAGCTAATGCCTTTAACACCGTCCTTCATCCAGTAAACAACCTTTACTCACAAACTTATAATCCTAATTAGAGAACCATACAGATATTCAATGGAAGCAGAATCCTCAAGAGCAATTTAATCATCAAAATAAACCACCCACTAATCCGACACCATAACAATACGTCTAGCCTTCTAATAAACCTTCGATAAACCAACTACTACCAAAGCGGAATCTTGAGGATAATGTTATGTAGATACAACAGATAATAGATCAAATAATCCAAGCACAACAACAGTTCATTCAGTCGCAACAAATGATCAACAGTCAGAATGCAATAGTTTTCTTAGTAATATTCAATCATAGATAAGCCACCTTATTTTTGCATTGCAAACATAGAAAAAAGTAAACTATCATCTCAACTGGAGGCCAGTACTTCACATAAAATCAAACGTACAAATGCTTTTACTTCTTCAATGAATAACAATATACCTGAGATATCTATTGCAATTAGTTTGCAAAGTGGAAAAGTACAAGATGAGCTGTTTCAAAAGAAGATACTGAGGAGAAATAGGGCGATAATTCAGTACGATATTCTAAGGATGACAATTCCAAAGAATCCACTCCCGCAACTTACAAGCCACCTGCACTGTTTTCCCAACGATTGAAAACTAAAAATATTAACGCATCTTATACTAATATTTTAAAATTTTCTAAACAGGTACATATCAATATCCCTATGCTGGATGCATCAAACAAGTTCTTTCATATGCAAAATTTTTGAAGGACTTGTATACAATCAAAAAATGTTATAATGTACAAAAGAAAGCATTTCTCATAGAGCAGATAAGTGCATTATTCTATTCCGAAATACCTCTTAAATATAAGGATCCTGGATATCCCATTATTTCATGTATGCTAGGTCAGCACAGCATTGAAAAAGCTCTACTTGACTTGGGAGTTGTCGGCGAAAAATTATGGAGTCATCTGTCAAAATAAGGCAGATCCGAGAATTTAGGGTTTGAGGTCCGCAACTCAGCAGATCTGCGAATCTAAAGTTCGAGATTCACAACTCAGCTACGACGAAACAGGTTTACGAATCTAAAGTTGAGATTCGCGATACTGCCCATAGCTTCCGGGGAGGGGTTTAATACAAAGTCACCTGACTCGAACGAAGGGATTTGCCACCTCGGATCATGAAGCCAACTGCCAGACGAATGTAGCGGCATTATTTCGACCGTGGGAGTAACTACCTAACGAATATGACGGCACTTCTCGAGTAGTGGGGCTAACGGTCAAACGAATGAGACGGGGATGTTGCCCTAAAGACCCCTATAAAAAGCACAAAAATGAAAAGAGAAGGGATGGATCATCTTCTTCTTGAATTACCCTTTATGATCAGAAGTCCGGAGTCTTTCTGCCAATTGAAAGAGTTTGTGCGGAGTGTCAACAGAGAGTAAGATCGTCCTCCACAGCTACCTTAGAACACAGTTTTAAACAAAGAGAGAATTCATTTTCCTCATCTTCTATAAACGGAAAACCATTGGAATTATAATTCTTTATTGAAGTATCTCAATAGAGAATCGTTTACAATTTTATGGCAAACAGAAGATTGGGGACTCCGCTGAGGACTGCCATCACCTCCGTTATCTGGTAGTAGCTCAATCCGACAATATTCTCATTGGCAGTCTGATCAACTCGCTCACCATTCAGATTGACCAAGAAAAGTATAAAGAGTTCCTTTCTTCCGGTTCCAAGAGCCCTACTTCCTTACGGGAGTGCCGTAAGGTCTCCAAAGGATCAATTTCCAAGGAGACTTCAAGGGCAACAACCCAGTCAAAGGATTCAGTGGGCCAAACTGGTCCGAAATTCTCCTCTTTACCAACATAGGGCTCTGACTCAGTTTCGGCTAAGACTCCTGATCTCTTTAGCAAAGTGGATTAAGGTCCCCACTTCAACAAGGAAAAACGACCACTACCTACTTCGTAGGACTATGACGCGGGGAAGGAGCTTCCTCTCACTCATATAATGAGAAGAAACCTAAGACGAAGCAAAATTCGTGCCCTTCGCAGGACCACGTAGCAAAAGGAAACTGCCAACTCATCATCGCGAAGGCCTACTATACAAGTATGGAGGCCAAAATGCGAGCTTACAGAAAATCAAGACGCGAAAGGATTTACTCGCGTTTCCTACAGGAAACGGAGTAAATCCACCAAAGCATCTATGACTACAAACGCGGAATCTACATTCGCGTCCCTCGAGTTTTGGGGGGAAAGCATGATCGCGCAATTCAAGAAGCGCGCGAACCTCAGGCTCGCGGAAAGTGTGCGATTACCAGGGAGCCTATCTCAAAGACTAAAACTATCTCACCTACCGTTCCAGCTAGGGTGAGACTTGCTCCGAAAGCCCTCAATGAAAGAGGGACTCCGGTCCCAAGGCTATCTTTCAAAGATGACGTCATCTCCAAGAGTTCCAATGCAAGGGATCTTTGGGAACTTCTAAACAGAAAGAGGGAAGAATCCCATGCATCTCACTGCCATTGCAAACGGCTGATCAATACAGTGCTATCACACTATCTCTATTCAGCCCATACTAGATAGTCAGTGTTCCATTGACTATCAACATCATCGACATCCTCATCCCAACTGACGAAGAGGAGACGATGAAACAGGCTTGAGTTTTATGAGCCTGAATACCCTGAAGTGTCATCCAATATGATAAGTGTCGTGGGAAAGAAGAAGAAAAAGAAGACGAAGAAAGTCTTCGAGGGAGGTGCTTCCAACTTAGAGCTCTCTTCGGGCCTGAAGGACGTGCTCAATGAAGAGCGAGGACTCTTCCAAAACACTCGAATCAAAAGTGGGATGGCAACCCCGATGAATTATACACAAATGGCTGGAGTCTCCTCCGATGAGGAAGACACGACCAAGTCTGTTATGGCTGAGTCGCAAACATCTGATTCACTCCTGGAAGACTCCGTCTCTGCGTACATGGCCCAAAACAGTACTCCAGAGGAATTCATGCGGAGAATGGACAAACAAGATAAGAGTATCCAACAATAGCAGAACACTATTAGCAAAATTAAAGACATGTTGCATGTTCTGTTGGAATTGGAAAATACAAGGTTGAAGAATGCATCCTCGCAGACGCCACCCCATGACCCAAGAACTGATAAGGGAAAGAGGGCGGAAGAAGAGGGTGGGGTCATACTCTTCACATAAATGAAGAAGAAGGAGAACATCATGAGGATGATGACAATCGTTCCACGCATCAGGAAGGAAACGCGAATGCTATCTGGATGGAGAGTTTCCAAAATCAACTGAATGCCCTCATGCATAAAAGTGATTTGCAAGAGTTGGGTGTTGTAAGACCATATCCGGTGGAATGGGAAGGCATGCCATTCCCAGAAAGCTACAAACCATTGAATCTCAAATCCTTCGATGGTAAAGGATCGCCGAACCAGCACCTTTACTATTTCAAGTTGCAAATCGGGCATTTAGCCGGAAATGACTCCATCATTACGCGGGTATTAATTAGTATTTTGACAGGACTAGCATTTGAATGGTTCCGAAGGCTGGAACTGGGAACCATCAATTCATTGAACGACATGAAAAAAGCCTTCCTGACTAGGTTTTATAAAGACGATATGGAAGTATCAATGCCAGCACTTCTGGCCACTAAACAGAAGAAAGGGGAGTCAGCCTAGGACTTTATTAAAAGGTTCCAGAATGATTCTCTCAGATGCCCGCACGGGATGCCAGAGAAGACGTTGGTAGAAACCTGTCGACATAATCTCTCGACTAAGGTTCTAGCCAGAATGGGAGTAGTGAAGTCCTCAACTTGGAAGGATCTCGCCCTATAAGCTGAAGAGGCTGAGGAAATAGCGCAAAGGCTTGAAGAAGAAGGAGGCGAAGAGAAACAGAGGCGAAATAACGACAACAACCATAGGCCTCGGTCCCGAGGATATAAGGGGAAGGAAACAATGGTGGTTGATACTCCGCAGCCACAAAATCTTCTCCAAAACTCCCTCCTCAGTCACATGTGCCTCAAAAACAATGTTCTTTCAAGGGCGAGCATACGAAAACCATCTTCAACTTCCTCATGACTAAGAAGATGCTGAAGCTGCCGAGTCCAAACGTCCGGAGGAAGCAAGGAGAGTCAATGATCCTAATTACTGTGTCTACTATAGGATTATTAACCATCCTACTCAGAACTGTTACGTTCTCAAGGATAAAATTTAAGCCTTAGTGGATGCTAAGGTCATCAAGCTCTAGGAGCACCAGAAAAGGTGACCGCGAACATGGTGACTTTCAAGTTCGGTAAAGTACCCGACTGGATAGAGTCAACACTTCAAGATGGAGTGCAATCCATTCCTAGAGGCACGATGCAGGTTGTGAATTTTGATCCGCATCAACAGCAGGAGAAAGGATTGTCCCCCTTCGAATCTCATAGAGGGGAGATAATGTTGGTGCATTCAGATCTCCTTAATGATGAACAATGGACTTCCAATTCATCTGGAAGAAGGCAAAAAGGGAAGATCCTTATTTCTAATGTCGTCTCCATAATTTCCGAAGATGACAAGGGCATTCCTACTCTAACAGATTCGGAAGAAGAAATCGGAGACTCTCTGGTGGCTGATGCGCATCTACCTCTCTCGGGAGCCATTTGGGAAAAGATTATTTGAAGAATTATGGGCAGGCCGTAGAATCCCGGCCACCTCCAGAGAAGATCAAACTAAAATAGCTTAAGTTTGACAAAGCTCTGAAGAAAAAGGGAAAAGAGCCAGCGGAAGATTTACAGAAGTCATTTCAATTTGACATCTTAACGCAGTTAGCTAATATTCCCGCAAGAATAACCTTGTATGAGCTCCTGAAGCTTTCTAAATCAACCAGAGAATCTTTGAGAGAAGCTATGCAAGATTCAGAGGTATTCCTGGCACAGATACCAGAAATGGTTCAGAAGAAAGAATCTTTTTGCACAACATGTCACCAGACTTCTGGTAAAAACATCCCTTGCATCACTTTTTCTCCGGAAGATATGCAAGTTAGAAGCAATAAGCATCACCGCCCTTTGTATTACAAAGGATACATAGGGTCAGCGGAGATCGATCGCATTCAAGTTGATCCAGGCTCGGCCTTAAGCATCATGCCACAAAGGATGCTACGGTATCTTGGAGTCCCGATGAACATGTTAGCAGCAACCAGTACTACTATCTTTGGATTCAATGCCAATGGTAGTAAGCCGTTGGATAAGATAAAGCTTAAGTGTCAAATCGGCGACCTGAAAACGGAAGTCATGTGCTATGTGATAGATGTCAACACGTCTTACAATCTGCTACTGGAAAGACTCTGGATCCATAATAACCTCATTGTGCCGTGCACGTTACATCAATGCATGAAATATGCGGATAAAGACGGGAACATAAAAGCGCTGGTAGCAAAAAAGCAACCCTTTAAAGGAGTCGTAAACTACTTTACTAACGCGTTGCTATATCAAGATGCATTCGATGTCTCAGATCAGCCTGCTCCAGATGCCTCTGATAGCGGTGATGAAGCCGACACAGAATCAGGATCCGAAGATTCGGAATCCAATGATGTAATTTGGGACGGTGAGCTCATTGTGATAAGCCTTGAAGGTCTTGATGTAAATAACACCGTTCACTCTGAGGGTGAATGGATGATAAATGAAAGTCTAGAATTTGTTTATTCTTCTGGTGCTGATTCTGAACCTTCAAGTACTAGTACAGATGCATTCAGCGACTGTTTAGATAAAATATGCTCTTTGGCTCCTTTCCAAGCACCTATCTGATCGTCCTTTCACGAACTGAGTGATGACGATGAAAATGCCAACAAGGTCATTTTCGAGGTTCCTCCCAAGGACAGAACTCAGAAATCCATAATATTCAGAAAGGCAAGACACAAAAACAAAAAGAAATGCTTAGATTTTGAAGAAGAACAGGAAATCCCGAGTTCTTCCATTACGACGAATATTCTCATAAACTAATAAAGAAAATGTGGTATAATCTAGCCAAAGGCAGGGAGTTGAACTTTGGAAAGGGAAGAAGAACAATTCTCTGACCCTTTGTTCCAGAGGGAAAAATACCAGATTATTATCAGAAGACCGGCAGGGGGTTGGGATATATCACGACTCCCGAGGGTTCCTCAGGTGAGAAAACTGAAGAAAGGCAACTCGATCATTTGTCAGAATCGTTCCGTTGGAATTCAGATATCAGTGTCGGCATGATCTTCCACGAAGTGTCCGCGAATATGGCCTCCGCGATCCAAGAAGACGAAGACCTAGAGGAAGCCTCGCTGATAAAAGATGACTCTTGGGCCAAGCATCTTAACACGAGTGGAAAATTCAGTTTGAACAACACGAGCCTCCAACCAAAGATAAAGTAATCCAAATAAATATGGGGGATGAAAAGAATCCTAAACCCATATTTATAAGTGAGAACCTATCCTCAGAAGAGGGAGAGAAATTGATATCCTCATTCGTGAGTACATCGACATTTTCGCCTGAAGTTATGAGGAGATGCCAGGATTAGACCCAAGTGTCGCAGATCACAAATTGAACATCCGACCAAATGCTAAGCCTAAAGCAACAGCAATGAAGATTCCGCCCAGAGATCATGGAAGTTATTGAAGTTGAAATCATAAAGTTGATCGAGTCAGGCTTTATTCGGGAGGAACAACACCATGATTGGGTCGCGAATATAGTTCCTGTAACCAAGAAAAACGGAAAAATCTGGATTTGTATTGATTTTAGGTATTTGAATGAGGCCTGCCCTAAAGACGAATTTCTGTTACCCATTACAGATGTTATGATAGATAATACTTGTGGGTATGAACGTATAACATTCATGGATGGGTTCTCAGGGTATAATCAGATAAAAATGTACCCTGATGATGAGAAGCATACGTCTTTCAGAACACCGCTCGGAGTGTACTGCTATATAGTTATGCCCTTCAGCCTAAAGAATACAGGTGCCACGTATCAACGTGCTATGAACGTAATATTCCAAGAACATCTACGAAAGACAGTGGAATGTTATGTGGATGACCTAGCAATTAAAAGCAAGAATAAGGGTGATCACCCAAAATATTTGAAGACGGTGTTTGACCTCATGAGGAAACATCAGCTCAAGATGAAATCGACTAAATCTTTTATGGGAGTTTCCAGTGGGAAGTTCCTCGGCTTCGTGGTTACTTCCAAAGAAATTTTTCTCGACCCAGACAAGATTAAGGCTATCTAAGACATGCCACCTCCTCACAACCTCAAAGAATTAAGGGGACTGCAAGGTAGGCTGGCGTACATCCGCAGATTCATATCAAATTTGTCCAGTAAATGTCAACCCTTTACCAGGTTAATGAGGAAATAAGTGTCATTTGTTTGGGATGACACATGCCAAAAGATTTTTGAAGAAGTCAAACAATACCTCATGAAACTACCAGTGCTCGTAGCCCCAATTTCGGGAATATCTTTCCTGCTATATGTGAGAGTTATCAACCACTCCTTGGGAGCCTTGTTAGCACAGAAGAATGAGTCGGGTCATGAACAAGTTATTTATTACCTCAGCAGAATGATGATCGGGGTGGAACACCGATATAACCCAGTGGAGAAGGAATATTTAGCTTTAGTGTTTGTAGTACAGAAAATACGACACTACTTAGTTGGACAAACTATTCACATTATATCGAGAGTTAACCCCCCTAAGAATACTAATGACTAAACCTGGATCGTTAAATTCGAGGCTATCCAATTGGGCTATTTTGTTATCACAATATGATATGTATTTTGTCCCGCAAAAATCTATTAAGGGACAGGCGGTAGCTGATTTCCTGGCCGAGCACCCAATCCCGGCATCCTCGAAGTTATACGAACAAATTCCTAGAGAGTTGGGTGAATGAAGCCCAATTCTAAAAGAAGACAACTCACAAGAGTCTCCGGAGGCAAATATGGTCGCGAAAGGTGTATGGCAACTTTTCTTCGATGGCGCCTCCCGAATGGGATCCGAAGGAAAAATGACAGCGGGGGTAGGAGTTACTTTCGTCTCTCCTTACAACCACATCATTCCTCGAGCTTACTCGTTAACAAGCCCGTGCTCCAACAATGTTGCGGAGTATAATGCCCTCCTAATCGGCTTAAAGATAGCTAAACAATTGGGGGTCAAATACTTGGAAGCATATGGAGATTATCAACTTGTCGTAAACCAAGTTAAAGGAGAATATGAGGTCAGACATGAAAACCTTTTGCCGTATTATCGTGCAGTGATTAAAATAGCCAATGGTTTCAATGGTTTCTATGTCAGCCACGTAAAGCGCCTTCGGAATAGCTATGCAGATTCACTAGCTTTCTTAGCTGCTATATTGGCCTTGCCCAAACATGCTAAAAAGCAAATTACGGTAGGGAGCAGAGAATTATTCTGTCCAAAGGAAGAACTTAAAGAGGAATTGAGGGGGCAACAGGAAAACGAGATCGATGTTTTCGAGTCAAGTCTAGAACCAAGGGATGTCTAGAACCAAGGGATTGGCGATTCCCTTATATAGATTATATCCTTTACGACATATTACCCAAAGATCCAAAAAAAGCCAGGGCAATCCAAAGAAGGGCTATTCGATTCAACTATAATGCGGAGCTCCAGACATTGAACATGAAATCTTATGATGGAATCTTACTTCGCTGTCTCTCTAATCGAGAAGCTCAGTAAGTACTTGAAGAAGCTAATGCTGGCATTTGCGGAGCACAGCAGCCATGGCCGAAACTTTGGGATAGAATCCAAAGAATGGGTTATTACTGGCCTAAGATGATGACAGAAGTGGTTAATTACGCCAAGAAGTGTAAAGCCTGCCAGATACATACATATTTTATACATCAAGCTCCAGAATATCTCCACCCAATGGCTACATCGTGGTCATTTGAGCAATGGGGAATGGACATTGTCGGGCTGATTTCTTCGCCATCAACAAGAGGCCACCGGTTCATTTTAGCTATAACGGATTACTTTTTGAAATGGACTGAAACTATTTTCCTAACCGAGGTAAAGTCATCGGATGTGATCAAGTTCATTGAGCACCATGTGCTTTATCGCTTCGGAGTGCCCAAGAGAATTGCTCACGACAACGGTCCTCAGCTTGTGAGCTAAGTATTTTCCAGATTCTGCAATAAATACAGGATCGAAGATGTAGCTTCCTTGCCATATTATCCTGCAGCAAATGGTCTAGCGGAAGCTTTCAACAAAACCATTGTAAAACTCCTCAAAACATTTGTATCATCCAATCAAAGGGAGGGATGAGAAGCTCGGAGAATGTCTATGGGCATATCACACCACAGTCCGAACCTCGACCAACGCCACGCCCTTTTCCTTGGTGTACGGGTCAGAAGCGGTCTTACCTTTGGAAATTCAGATTCCATCATGGTGAGTCACACTAACGACTAGGATGACACAAGAAGAACGGCATCAGTAAAGGCTCTCGAAATTAGAAGGCTTGGATGATAAGCGGTTGGAAGCTCAACAGAGTATGCGTGAATCTCCAGGACTTTTAACAAAAAAGCCAAACGAAGAACTTTCAAAATGGGCGATCTGGTCCTTTCAGTAAGAGGACCGATCATAACTAGCCAAAAGCCTAAAGGAAAGTTCCAGCCAAAGTGGGAAGGGTTTTTAGTCATTGATACGGTTTACTCTAATGGCGCATATCGGTTGGCAAAACCAAATGGTGATAAGATCATAATGCCAATTAACGGTAAATTTTTGAAGAAATATTATTCTTAGTAAGACTGCGGAACACCAGTTGTAATATAATCTGGGTAGTTCAATGCAAATAACGAATAAAAGTCTATCTGTAATCAAGGATTCGTTAACAAAGATTCGTAGTTCCAGACTAAAGATTTTTGAATCACGAATCAAAATTTCTTTCCCCCAAACTTACCAAGTTAAAAAATAGCTCTGGCAAACCAAAATTTATTTCCTCCAAACTTGCCAAGTTAAAGAATACCTCTGGCGAACCAACATTTCTTTCCTCCAAACTTGCGAAGTTAAAGAATACCTCTGGCGAACCAAAATTTCTTTCCTCGAAACTTGCCAAATTAAAGAATACCTCTGGAAAACCAAATTTCTTTCCTCCAAACTTACCAAGTTAAAGAATACCTTTGGCGCGTCAAAATTTCTTTCCTCCAAACTTGCCAAGTTAAAAAATACCTCTGGTGAATCAAAATTTCTTTCCTCCAAACTTGCCAAGTTAAATAATACCTCCAGCGAATCAAAATTTCTCTCTTTTGAATTTGAATTTGCCAAATTAAAATAATATACCTCTCGCGAATCAGAAGTCATGATGCTAGAAATCGCTAGACAGTGCGAGTTTTAACCTGATCAGCAGCAAAGTTAACAAGAAGTTCTCTCATTCACAGCAACTTTGAGTGATTGGAAGATTTTGGGTGATTCAAACATTGTCAAGTTAACAGTTACCTCTGATAATCAATATCAAAATTGTTCATCAATCACTTCTAGTTATGCAAAAAAAAAAAAAAAGAATCTTGCTAATATAAAATCGCGGTCTTGAGATGCAAAATCATGACTGATATATAGATACTATGGATTCTACGCAAATTCACAGACTTCGAAACACAAGACAACAAGTTTGACACAAGTCTCTGAAGCCAAACGCGAAGTAGCAATTCTGAAGTGCAAAATCATGTTTACTATACAAAAGATAAATCATGTCATGAAGAGTAAAAGTTAAAGGAATTGTGAGAGAGATTACAAAAACTTGGACACAAAAAATTTTCTCTTATACAATTCAATGATTTAAGAGGGCCTTTATCTTCTCTTCAGCATCACTGATTTCCTGCTGGATAATCTCATAGGCTTGAATAGTGGCTTGGCGACGTAATTCCTCTTCACTAGCAATGGTACTCTGTGCTGAAGCAGCCTCCAGTGCCTCCAGTTCAGCTTGCATCGCCTGAAGATCTTTTATCGCATTATCCCGTTGTCTGGATAAACTCGTAAGATTCTTCATTGACTCATCGCGCTCTTTAGTAATCTTAGCTAAAAAGGCCTAAGCTTTAGCGATGGACTCCTGGGTCCTGATGATGGCCTGGTCATGATTCTTGACAACTGAGGCAGCAGTCTCTACTTGGAAGTTTAGAGATTGATTTTCTGATTGGCTCTTTTCAAACGAAGTCCTGCAAGCATCAATTTTCTCATTGAGCTCCTTCTGGAGCCCAAGTTGCTCCTCCATCAGCTTTTGGAAGGTAGCTTCAACTACTTCAGATTTGTCAGCACTCCGCGATCTTGATAAAGATTCAGCGTAGACTTGAAGTTGAACTATCATAAGCCTATAAGGAGCAGCTTTTTCCTCTCTGTCAATACTGACTATACCAGTCAAGTAAAGATGAAGAATATTGGCAAGAGAAGCAGAACAAGCCCCTTTCAATATGTTCTCAATGCAACGATCCAGAAAGTGGAGAAAGGTTTCTACTGTATCCTTCAACAGGTTGATTTCAAAAGCATCAACCTCTGCATGGGAAGAATCAGTAATAACTGGAGCTGGTGTATCCTGAACTGTACCTTACTGCAGAGAAGTAGCAACACTAGTACTAAAAACAGCAGCTTCCACACAGTCAGCAGAAGCGATGGCTGCAACAACCCTAGTTGGAACAGTAAGGGTGGCAGTTTCCATTAAAGCTATTTCGGAAGTATTGGCTGCAGAAACAGTAGTCTCAATCATCCTACAGGCCGCTTCAGTTAGGACTTCTGCGATGGTACTATCCTGCGGAGTATCGTCTACAGCCATGTGCTCCGAAGATGGAGTCGAAGCATGAGCTGTTAAAAAGGAAGAAATTGATGACTGAATGCTACAGTATCGTCAAATAATAGCAGGATAAAAAAATGAATAAAGTATAAAGGCGAACCTGAAGGATGAATACTGGATTCTCCAGGTCCATACACCTCAGGTCTGTACACCTCAGGTCTGTACACCTCAGCTCGAACGTCTTCAATTAAATAGACATATTTGCCGTGATCTGACGGAGGGATACTAGAACTAAGATTTTTTACTACTGACGTCATTGTCATCTCCCCAATCATCATGATCTTCTGAACGAAGTGCTACCTTTGGAGAACCTGGTGCATGGACTTCTCTAATTTTCTGCACTTCATCGTCATCAGCAGCAACTAGAGGGGTAATGGCCACAGAACTCTCTTGTACAGTAGGAGGAGTAAACACCTCATCATCAACAGCGGCCTAGTGATTGAGAATCACAGAATCCTCTTGAATAGTAGGAGTAGGAGTAGGATCGTTGTGAAAAAAGGGTCCCTGACTCCTACGCCTCTTAAGGGAATGGAGAGTTAAACCTGAGTCGTCCTCGTCTTCCTCTGGTTCCTCCGCAAGAGTCTTAGAAACTGAACTGGGTGCCACAGTACCGGCTCCAGATGAGGTGTCCTGCGAATTGATAGGCAAATCACTGTGACGCCTTAATCTCTTCCGCTTATGCAAAATCTTCTTGGGAGGAGATTGCAGTTGAGGAGAAGTCTCTTTCAAAGTTGGAAGTGGAGAAACGTCAAGGGAGACAAGCTGGATCGATAAGACCAATGCACTGTTATCCTCGTCCCCCTATCGAATCCCTGGTTCCAACTCATCGAAGCATCTTCTGCTCCAAAATCCTCCATTCCTGCCACCTTTGTGCTGCCGGCCTTTTTCTTCTGAGCATACCAAGCTCTGATTTCCCTCAGACAAGTAAGGTGTATACGGAGTTAGCATCCACGAACCATTTGCAGAAACAAAAACTCATATACGAGTTCGGAGTCTTGATTGGGAGATCAAATTTAGCCTGGGTACCCCCTGCGACAAAGTGGAACTAAGCTCGAGCTCCTTCAGAAGAATTCCCAACGAAATTTATTTCCATGTTGGGATTATCAACATAGAGTTGATCATACACGAATTATCGAGCGAAACGACTCACGTAGTAAGGCTCTATATAGTAATGGTTCCCTAAACAGAGAACCAAATGTCCTGGACGGATGTTTGTTAACCACCAGAAGCACCCCGGAGATAGAACTGTGAACTTGTCAGCACCAGCAATATCCACGAATTCCTCCCCGTAGCCAGCATTTGGAAAGTACGTAAAATATTTAAATAATTCGAAATTCACGTGGTAATGGAGGGTCTTGCGGATTGCAGCCATATAGCCCCCTTTCCACTGCGACTTCTCATAGTGCTGCACTTTGGGAGCATTCAAGTCTATCAGCGAATCAGCGGGGCTCATGAAAGTGGGGTAGTGTAGAACTAGCCAGGCCATCAAATAAGTATAGGAAAGTTCTACACGCGGGTTAGGAGTCTTAATGATTGATTCTCCGTTCTTACTTTGCTTCTTCTTGACGTTGCAAAACTTGTCGGCCAATCTCCTTAGCCGCTTTGAGCACTGCACACCATCGCGGGCAGTAAACTGAGCCGTCTACCGAATGCAAGCAAGATGGCTAGGTATATGGCCCTAACGGGTATGCTTTCCTAAGAAGGAATAACATATTTCTTAAACCAGACTATCGAGTAGCCCGCCAAAAAGGCTGGATCAGATAAAGGTTGGAGGGCTTGGTAGTGAAATCTTTCAAAGGATGTGCCAGCCTTGAAGACGTCCTCATCAGACTCGGCTATGTAAGCATCTGGTCCGAAGTTCGTAATTCTCTTCTCAATCTCCTTTTCAGAAATCGGAGGAAGGCAAATAAAATCAGACTTATTCTTCGAAAAATTGGGAAGAGGTATTGCAACCACTTCTTCTGCCTCACGTTGCGAGTACCGGAGTGTGGGTGCAAATGTGGTAATGACAGAGCAATTCCCAATAAGTATCACAGACCAAACGATCCTGGGTCTTCAACAGATGAAGTTCTTCTCCAGTTGGGACATACTCTTCATATGGGATGTCTCCCATGGGTAGTCGGGCGAACCCAATTCGCTGCGAGGGAAAAAGACTGTACAAGTATCAAGGTTGTACAACTCCAGTAAAGTAAAGAAATGAAACCTGCTAGCAGGAATACCATGCTGAACCGCCCTGATAGCACGAAACAACTTCGCATGCTGAAACTGATCTCTGAAAGCGCTAAAAAAGAAATCAGTCAAGATTGCCCACTTAGTGAACCCATCCGGGGGGACGAAAGTCTTGAATAGGAAACTCCCCTTGCGCGTTGACGAATCGATGCAAGAAGGTCTGAGCAACTATGTGTGTTTCACGTATAGGAAAGTCTTGTTTAAAGGACCTTGGGAACAACCCACAAAAGTGTTCCAGTGGTACGAGGGAAGGCACCCTGTGCATTAAATCCTCCCAATAAGACGCCGTCTTGCGGCCTGTTTAAATACCAGTCTGTTCATCTGGGTACAGAAAGGTATTGGAAAAATAGAAATGGGTAGGACCTCTCCATGTTGGGGAGAAACAAGTTGCGGCCTTCAAGCTAATGAAGCCACTTGTAATCTCCATCATCTAAACCACTGTCGGGCACCGAAATGTGATCACCGAACAAAAAGGCAGGTTTATTCAATAAAGATCAATTGTCTCCTTCAAAAGGAGCAGTGGTCATCAGCTCTCGCAACGTTGAGGAAGTAGGATTGAGAATTTTATTTTCCCTTTCCTGACTATCAGATGCGGTGCGATACGGGAAAACTTGGCCAAGCCTGAACTCCTTCTTCCCGTCATAGCCACCCGAATATCCAAAATAATGATCCTTCGGCCAAGGATTCAAGGCGTAATCAACTGCAAAAGAAACATTCGGATTCAAGATAAAAAAAAACTAAGAAAGGGACTGCCTTTTGAATATGTGTTGGGAAAATTACTTCCAATCAAGGGCTCTTACCGAACCACTATCGAACTAGAGGTTGCTTGAAGGTCTCGATGGCCACTAGCAGAAGCATCAGAGGAAGAAGCTTTCTTCGGCATCTTTTGCAGATTAAGAAAATCTTTCGCGAGAAGAATCGGAAGCTAAGGGAGGCCGAAGATGAGAAGTTTTGAAAACCCTGAGGAGAAACTTGGAGTTTAAATTTCTTGAGATAGGAATGACCTATCTCATAAAATCAAGGTTATATAGCAGATGATTTGACGGCCGAGATTTTCGGATAGACGTGATCTCTGGCCCAAATCACGTGAGTACCTTTTCATTTAATGCGGCTCAGAGAAAGTCTCAATTCCTACGCCGTAAAAAGTAACCGCCTTCCGAATTTTTCGCAACTAAAATGAAAGTTCGCGACCATAATACAGAGTCATTTTCTTTTCCAAAATGAAAGTTCGCGACCCTAATACAGAGTCGTTTTCTTCTCCAAAATGAAAGTTTGCGACCCTAACACAGAGTCATTTTCTTCTCCAAAATGAAAGTTTGCGACCCTAACACAGAGTCATTTTCTTCTCCAAAATGAAAGTTCGCAACCCTACTATAGAGTCGTGTTCCTTACAAAATAAAAATTTGCGATCCTAATACAGAGTCGTATTTCCTTCAAGAGTTGAAAATTGTGGCCCTAACACAGAGTCACATTTTCTTTCAAAAGCAGCAAGTTCACGGCGCTAATACAGAGTCGTATTCCTTTCAAAATGGGAGTTCAAGATATTGGGACAGGATCATACTGCCCTCAATTGAAGAAAGTTCTAATACAAAATTGAGCTCTCAAAAATATAGAAGATGGAGATTCTAATACAGAATCCTACATCACATTAAAAGAGAATGTTATATCCAAAGTATTCCAAAACACCTCAGAGGATCATGAGAGTTTTGAAAACTTTGGAGGGGATTTTGTCGGCAAAAAATTCTAGAGTCATCTGTCAAAACAAGACAGATAGCGAATTTAGGATTTGAGGTCCGCAACTCAGCAGATCCGTGAAGCTAAAGTTCGAGGTTTGCAACCCAGCTACGACAGAACAGGTTCGCGAATCTAAAGTTGAGATTCGCGATACTGCCTATAGCTTCCAGGGAGGGGTTTAATATCCGACCCGAACGAAGAGTGTTTCCACCTCGGATCGTGAAGCCAACTGCCAAACGAATGTAGATGCATTATTTCGATCGTGGGAGTAACTACCTAACGAATATGATGGTACTTCTTGAGTAGTGGGGCTAACGGTCGAACGAATGAGATGGGGACGTTGCCCTAAAGACCCTTATAAAAAGCGGGAAAACGAAAAGAGAAGGGATGGATTATCTTCTTCTTGAATTACCCTTTGTGATCAGAAGTCTGGAGTCTTTCTGCCAAATGAAAGAGTTTGTGCGGAGTGTCAACGGAGAACAAGATCGTCCTCCACAGCTACCTCAGAACCCAGCTTTAAATAAAGAAGGAATCCATTTTTCTCATCTTCTGTAAACGGAAAACCATTGGAATTGTAATTCTTTATTAAAGTATCTCAATAGAGAATCATTTACAATTTTATGGCGAATAGGAGCTAGTTTAAACCTCTTACCGTATAAGGTTTACAAGAAACTGGGTTTAGGAGAACTAAACCTATACCTGTCACATTATAGATGACTGATATGTCAGAAAGTATCCTAAAGGTATCACGAAAGTTTTTTTTAGTGCAAATCAAAAAATTCTATTTTTCAGTAGATTTTATATTCATCAATACTGCACCTGTAAAGAATTCACGTCTTCATATCTCAGTTATCCTCGGACGTCCATTTTTAGCTATGGCTAATGTAGTTATTAATTGTAGGAATGGTGTGGTGACACTAAAATTTGGAAATATGATTCTTGAGTTCAATGTTTTTAATGTCTGCAAATAACCAGAATCGACAATGATGAATTGCAAGACATTAATTATATTAAAGAAATTCGTAAAGAATGACACATTATATAATTGTGCATCTTCGATCCTTTGGAGCTTGCATTGATAATGGATGATGGTTTTCTCGAATCGCTCAAATCTGAACACACCGTTAGCATTATAAAATAATTAACTGATGCTCAATGCTCAAATGTCATGGGATAGATTCCAAGAATTGAAATATATGAAGAGTTACCTCAAACTATAAATAAATTAATACTATCTGATATTCATGCACCAATACTTTAGTTAAAATCATTATCCAAGAATCTCAAGTATGTATTTTTGTTATCTAACGAAATTTTTTTGATGGTCATCTCATCGCATTTTGATGAAAATCAGGAAGAGCGACTACTGTCGACATTGCGAAAGTATAAGGGAGCTCTTGGATGGAGTATGTCAGACATTAATGGTATGGATCATCTTATTTGCACATATCATATCACTTTGGAAGATAGAGCTAAGCCAATAAGGCAAATATAGCAAAAGCTTAACCCCACCATGAAGGAAGTGGTTAAAGCCAAAGTGTTGAGACTTCTTATTGTTGGCATCATTTATCCAATTGTTAATGGTAAGTGGGTGAGTCCAATCCAAGTTGTTCTAAAAAAAAGTGGCGTAACTGTTACTAAAAACGAGGATGGACAGATGATACCACTTGTACAGCTACAAGTTGGCTTATGTGCATTAATTATAAAAAAATGAATTAAGTAACATGAAAAGATCATTTTTTGTTACTATTTCTTAACCAAGTACTTGAAAGAATTGTTGGGCACGTATTTTATTGTTTTTTCGGTGGTTATTTTGGCTACTATCAAATTGAAATTACTTTAGAAGATTAGGAAAAGACAATTTTTACTTGGCTCTTTGGCACATTTGCATTTAAAAGAATGCCGTTCGGATTATGCATTGTGCCCGCAATATTTCAAAGATGTATGAGAAGTATTTTTAGTGACATGGTTGAAAACTATCTAGAGGTATTTATACATGATTTCTCTGTATTTGAAAATACTTTTGAATCGTGTTTGTCTAATCTAGGAACTATGCTTGGAAGATGCCAACAGAAGAATTTGTTTCTAAATTGGAAAAAAATGCCACTTTATGGTTATAAAGAGTATTGTATCAGGCCATATAGTTTCATCTAAATGGATGGAAGTAGATAAAGCGATGGTGGAGTCTATTTCCAAAATACCAGTACCTAAAATCGTAAAAGATATAAGTTCGTTCTTAGGACATACAGACTTTTATAGAAGGTTTATAAAGGTTTTTAGTACTATTGCTAGACCTCTTTCTCACTTTTTTGTGCAAGATGTGCAGTTTGAATGGATGCAGACATGCCAAATAGTTTTCGACATACTTAAGGAGATGCTGATCACAGCACCAATAATACAAACTTTGGATTAGTCACTACCATTTGAAATCATGTGTGATGCAAGTGACTATGCAATTAGAGCAGTACTGGAGCAAAGAAGAGACAAAAAGCCCTACGCGATCTATTACGCTAGCAAGACTCTCAATGAAGCACAAACAAATTATATGACAATAGAGAAGGAGCTTCTAACTGTAGTCTTTACTCTTGATAAATTTCATTCATATATATTGGGCTCATATGTGGATATTTTTACAAATTATTCGGCACTCAAATATCTTTTGTTAAAGAAAGATGTAAAGACACACTATTTGATGACAACAAGCTACCAATTAGGGAGTAGAGAATGTGGATGTTGACCATGTCTCTCACTTGATATTTGATAATGACAAGCTATCAATTAGGAATTTGTTTCCTAATGAGCAGCTATTTTGCATCAGAACAGCTCCCTAGTATACTGATATTATTAGCTTTCTTGTATAGGTGAAATGTCGAACCACTGGAGTGCGCAAGATAAATAATGATTCTTATATGAGGTACACCATTTCTTTTATGATGCCCCTTACCTATTTAAATATTGTTCGGATCAAATTATTAGGGGTTGTGGATTCGATAAAGCATAATTGCCTTTTGTCATACAAAAGCATGTGGGGGCTATTTTTTTGTCTAAAAAGAGGGTATCCAAAATACTCCAATGTAGATTTCATTGGCTAGTCATGTTAGAAACTAGGAGCGCTGATCCAGAAGAATGATATGCCTCTAACACCCATTCTTACAATTAAGAAATTTGATTGTTGGAGCATTGATTTCATGTAACTATTTCATATTTCTAATGTATATGTCGATATCCTTGTAGTGGTCGATTACGCCTCTAAATGGGTGGAAATCATGGCATGTAGAAGTAATGATCAATAGACTGTTATCAAATTTCTCAATGAACATATATTGTCCAAATTTGGAGTTCTTAAAGCCATAATAAGCGATGGAAGTTTTTATTTCTGAAACAAAAACTTTGAAAATTTGATGAAAAATATCACATCAAACACAAAATTTCAACACCTTATCACCTAGAGTTGACTGGAAAACTTAATCTGGCAAATAGAGAAAAACCAAATTTTACAGAAAATTGTTAATCTATTCGCAAATATTTGATGTTTACACTAATGCTTTATGGTCTTACCGTACTGTATTTAAAACACCCTTATGCATGTTCAGTACAGAATAGTTTATGAAAATCCTTGTTATTTATCTGTGAAGGTCGAGTACAAGGTGTATTGGGCAATTAAATTGGTTAATTTAGACATCAATTCAGCAAGCCCATTATGAAAATTACAAATAAATAAATTGGATGAGTTAAGACGTGATGCATATGACAATTCACGTATTTCAAAGGAAAAGATGAAAATATGGCATGATACCACATCACATGCCGTGTTTTTTTATCCATCTGACAAAGTGATTCTCTATGATTCACGCATTCATCTATTTTTAGGAAAATTGCATTTATATTGGATCCGACCATTTATTGTTAAAACTACATATCTGCATGGCACAATTGATATTGAAAACCGCTAAAAATTGTCATACATTTAAAATGAACAGGAAATTTCTAAAACACTACTTGGAATTCCCAAATCATACGGAGGAATCTCACGATTTAGTAGATCTTTTGACATCTCAATGATACGAGCTTAACGAAGACATTGTATATTATTGTATATTATGTACTAACAATTTTTGGTTTTGTAGTTGATGCACTATAAGTAGCGAATTGAGTAATATTTAAGCACTTTTTCTTAATTCTCACTTGTTATTAATAGATTTAATAGAAATATCATTCATTGAGGATAATATGCATTTTAAGTTGGGGGATTGCATATGAAATTAACCTTATATTTGATGCCCATGATGTTTTCAACAATTTTGTTTTTAAAATTTCAAAATTTTGAAAAATTTCTAATCATTTTCAGTTTCTCTTTTTTAAAAAAATCTTCTATAAAAAGAAAAATATTTGTTAACCATAGTTTAGTTATTAAATTTAGACTTAGGAACTATAAATTAGTATTTAGAAATAACATTAGTCTAGAAACTAACACTTATTCAAAAATAAATTTTGGCTTGACACAGTTCTCAATAGAGAACGGCTATCGAAGCTGCCATCAAAGCTACTATTGGTAGCCATTCACTGAAAGGTAAGGAAAACATAGCCCGAGAGTGGCTATCAAAGCCACTATCAAAGTAGCTGTCGATAACCGTCGAGAGCAAGCCCAATTACAAATAGTCCCATGAGTTTCTTTTCTCTAAATCAAAATCTTAGCCTCTTTATACAACACCCAAGAAGAAAATTTGTCCCTTTTTGAAAGCTAAACCCAATCCCACAAAATTTTCTTCAAATTTTCAAAGATCACTAAACAAGTAAGTTTTCTTCACTCCGATTTTTCATGCGTTGTTCTTTGTAAAAAGTATATGTTTATTTCAAAAACCTAGATCTACAACTTATGTGAGCTAATTAGAGTAGATCAAAGATGGATTTAAACTTATTAGTAGATTTGGAGTGAAATATGCTAATTCAAGGGTAAAATTAAATAAAAATCACAACTTTTAGCATAAAAATTTGTGGGTTGCTTGAATAAATAATATATATCAACTTCATGCATTAAAAATAAAATCAAAATGATATTGATACATTTGGGGAGGAAATGGGAATTATAAAAGAGAAGAGCACAATTAAAAAAAAGAAAAAAAAAATATGCAATAATAAATATATATGCAATAATAATCATTAATAATTTTGAGAAATAGTGATATTTTGCTGAGAAATATATCTTGTGATTATTTTTCTAAATGGGACCAAGAAAGCAAACTGTCTCGAAAAGGGTAAGAGCAGACTTTTCAAGCCTATATGCTTCGCAGAGATTGATATTTTAATATTGATACTTATATGATAATAGTTTTTATGAAATCTTGATTGTGAAATTAAATTCGATAATAAGATATATAGATACTTGAAGTTTAAGTCAAGTATGCACTCTAAATACTTACAAAATGAGTCATGAAAAGTTTATAACAAGGAAAAAATTTAAAAAAAGACTATCTTATATAAATATATATATTAAAAAAAGAAAAAACTAAGTGAGCTTGGTATTAGGCATATATATATATATATATATATATATATATATATATATATATATATATATATATATATATATATATATATATATATATAAGATAAAGTGAGTGTAAATAGTTGGATTCGTGAGCCTCTGTAAGCATGTATATCCACACAAACGATACTTATATACTTTTATTATAAATATGAGCTAAGTAACTAGATATTTCTATCTCGAGAAGTATAAGTGTTTACATGAGTAGCAAGTGTTTATTAAAAAAAAAAAAAAACAATATATAATATATATATATATATATATATATATATGAAAGGCTTCTTATAAGTTTAATTGGAGTTTGAAGCTTGACAAGACTCGTATACATTATCACAAGAGTGCATAGAAGAGGATAATTGAAAACAAAAGTATATCTATGATACAATTTAATTGATCAATGATAGATACAGAATGATATTAGATTATAAGTTATTTGTTAAGCTTGATATCTTTATATATATATATATATATATATATATATATATATATATATATATATATATATATATATATATATATATATATATATATATATATATATATATATATATATATATATAATATATTAATATATATATATGTATATATATATATATATATATGTATATATATATATATATATATATATATATATATATATGTATATATATATATATATATGTATATATATATATATATGTATATATATATATATATATATATATATATATATATATATATATATATATATATATATATATATATTTATATATATATGTATGTATGTATATATATGTATATATATATATGTATATATATATATATGTATATATATATATGTATATATATCTATATATATAAGTATATATATGTATATATATCTATATATATATATATATATATATATATATATATATATATATATATATATATATATATATATATATATATATATATATATATATATATATATATATATGTATGTATATATATA
This sequence comes from Dracaena cambodiana, assembly GCA_036321105.1. Classification (NCBI taxonomy): domain Eukaryota; kingdom Viridiplantae; phylum Streptophyta; class Magnoliopsida; order Asparagales; family Asparagaceae; genus Dracaena; species Dracaena cambodiana. Next base: position 20,546,380 of record JAYEPQ010000010.1, read on the forward strand.
TATATATATATATATATATATATATATATATATATATATATATATATATATATATATATGTATGTATATATATATATATATATATATATGTATGTATATATATATATATATATATATATATATATATATATATATATATATATATGTATGTATATATATATATATATATATATATATATGTATATATATATATATATATATATATATATGTATATATATATATATATATATATATATATATATATATATATATATGTATATATATATATATATATATATATATATATATATATATATATATATATATATATATATATATATATATATATATATATATATATATATATATATATATATATATATATATATATATATATATATATATATATATATATGCATATCTCTAATTGAGCTCGATATGGAAAAGAAATGAAAATAAAAAAAAATAGATAGATAATAATAGGATATAATATTTTCTTTTTACATTATTTTACACTTATCCTTAATTTTCATTTTATTTATTTCTTAAACCCAACATTTCTTGTTGTTTATAGGTAACATCACTGGAAATCCTCGTGGGTGACACTCATCCACTAAAGTAACCTAGGGGTTTAATGGTTGTTGCACGTGCTAAGTAAAATCGTGATTCCTACGAAAGTGAGTTAGGATTAATTTTCTTTTAAGCTAGGATTTTATTTTATTTTCTTAACTTGATAATTTTCTAGGGACTAGAAAAGTTAAGTTGGGGTGTAACTAAGAGTAAAAAAAATATAGTTATTTTAGTTTATTTTATGTACTCGTAATCCAATTTTAGTGATTAATATAAGAAATTAATGATAAATTATTTTTATTTATCAAATTCACCACTTTAATATTTTCTTATTAATATTTTCTTAGTGTTTTATAGTTATTTTGTAGGGTTCCATGCGGAAGAAAATCAAAGAATCAAAGCGTAATTCAAATATCAGCTGAGAATTGTGATTATAGACCTGGCTGTCGATAGTTGATGTGAAATATCTAACTGCAAGTTCACAATGAAGTTATAATACTTAATAAATTGTTCCCACAGGGATCTCTAGTATTTTACAATCTCACTTTCTCTATTATTCTGGCAAACTAACTAATAAGTTTTAGATTGTTTTTTAGTTTATTCTAAAGTGAGACAAAGATGTTGAATCCATTAAAGTAACAACTTAACAATAAATTTTCTTTCATCTTCCTATCTTTTTAATAAGCACAATAAAGAACATGGCAAAAAGTTCATCTTTTTAATTAGGTTTTTAATTAAATATCTCTAAGCTTGATCTATCAAGTGGCATGCAAGTATAAATCACAAAAAAAAAAGACTATTTTCTTTGAAATAAATTATATCTATAGATAATCCTATAAATAATAGTAAAGAAACAAATTCCAAACCCTAATATAAACATAAATTGTCAAAAGACTAAACTTAAGCATAACTTATCAAAGATCTTGGATCTACAAGTTAATATCTTCAATTTATTTATAGAAAAATCTTATTTCTATTTCTTTTCCTATGAAGATGATAAGAAAATCTCATATTAAAATTATTAATTTAACTTCATTTACATCTTAGAATTAATGCTATTAGATAGACATGATCATAGATAACAAAATACTACTTTTATTCATAATATAGAATAAAAATCTAATTTATTTCTAGAAAGCGAGTAAAATCCTAATCTAGAAAGAAATAAAAATTAATCTAAAGAGCAAATAAACTACTTTACCTACAAAGAACATGATGAACAACAAAGAACAAACTTTGGAGCTCTAGTATTATGGACATCGCTCCTAAGATTTAATCTACTAATTCTATTAATCTCAATCAAGCATGGAAATCCTAATTTATAAGAATGTGGCCAGTATATAAGCCTCGTGATTACAAAATCTTAATACAGTCAAAACAAAAAAACTACAAAATTATAACAAAGCCCTTATAATATTTCCAGTTACAAACTCATTAATTTTGCTGACAAATAGCGATATTGATTGTCAAATAGTGGTGGACAATTTTTGTTAGAAGAGTCTTACTCCGTGTCTGAGTCACAAGAAATCTGGAGCCAAATAAGGCCCACTTTTCTAATAAATGACTGCAATTGTCGCTTAATAGTGGCAAAATAAAGCTTCTGGAGTTGTGCTTTGCTGTAGTGAGTGATAAGCCACTTCTCTTCTTATTTCCATGACTAGGTTCAACTTTTATAGTTTCTATAACTTTCTTCTCTTACGCTTTTTCTTAACTAGGTTTTCCCAATTCTCTTCTGATTTCATGCCATATACTTATACTAATTGGCTTTACTTAAAAAATACACTAAAAATATTCGAGTAACAGTATTTATTTACAAAATTAACTATTATGAGGGATATAAATATGCAATATATGGTACTCATCATTCCCACACCTATTTTTTGCTGGTTCTCAAGTAAAACATAGGCCTAAAAACAAAACGAAAAATCGTAACTTAAACCCCTAGGTTATCATAATAGACAAGTTGTGTCTTGTGAGAGTTTCCAACGAATATACCCACAAAATTCGTGAAAAAGAGAGATTAAGAATAAAGTAAATAAAAATAAAAATAAACGAAAATCAAACAAAGTTTTATTTATGAAAGAAAGAAAAAACTTTTTGGTATTTTCTGCAATTAGTGTTGTTGATCTACAAATTTAATAATACATTTAGATTATTAATTTTTTAAGTCAAGTATCATATCAAATACACTTATTATTTAATCAAAAACTCAAAGTCTATCTTTCAATACCATTAATAAATAATTCTTTGGCCATGTGTGCTAGTTTGTTTTGGTATTGGATTCAAATTCTAACTCCTGATTCATCTTTCTCTCTAAATATTTTTATTCTTATTTTTTTAATTTTTTACTTTTTTATGTGAATATTCATGCTTCCCTAGGCATAAATACCCAATTACTCGGATCATATTCTACTTTCTAAAAATACCGTTCGTGTGAATATTCATACTTACTTAGGTGCAAATTCCCAACTAATTAATAATTCTTAAAAATTTATTTATTTAGAAAGGATCATTGCCGTAATACTGGGCTCACCACTTTATTCTTTTTTTCCTTTTTCTTTTCTTATATTTTTTATTTAGAAAGAAAAGACTAATCAATTGTTATTATTATTATTTCAATCCTTAACTTAATAATCCATTGTGAAATAGAAAATAAATGTATAATTATCTCAAAATTATCATTATGTTATTTATTTTTAGATTTTAATTTTTTTTCATAAAATTCTAAGTGTATTATCCAATCTACTTTTCCTATCAAATCTCAAATCTAAATTTATTCTTTTATTTGTAATTAGCTTGATTTATTATAGAAAATAATTTTTCAATTTTTTTTTTAAAATACCCTAAAAACTACACCAAGTGTAAAATAAAAACCCAAAAATCCTAAGAACTATAAATAAAAATAAAAAAAATAAGAAATCCTAGATAGAAAATACAAAAAATTCAAATTGTATGCCCCAACCTAAACTCGTATATGCTTTCATACACGAACCAAGTGTAGTAAAATAAATATAAAAACTAGTGTACAATAAATATACAAGGAATGAGAATCATGAAAGATCACGATATCAAAAAGGTCACTATATTAATACATGGAAAGCGATTACGACATTTCGATCATTTCCCAATTTCATATTGTATGCGTTTTAAACGTGAAGTGGATACATTGTTGTATCTCATCATCCTCCTCCAAGTCACGAAATTATTTTTTTGTTTTTTATGTTGTCCTCTCTTCCTCTTTTTCCTCAAGTAAGTATTGGGTTAAATTAATTTTCAATGTAACTCTTCCAATTATTATTAGTATCATGCACACATATAGGAATATAATGAGATATGAAGAGTGCACCATGATCAAGTAAGTCATGAACTACGAAGTTTGGTGGCCCTTTTGACTCACGAAATAATGCGAGCTCCTCCGCAAATAAATCTTTAAATCTTTGCTCATTAGCGAATGACACACTTGCAATGTAACATCATATAAAAAGTCAGTGTGTGCCAATTCATCTAATAACATGAACTCTTCTTTAAGAATTTGCTCAAATGTGGGTTCAATATCAGCATGAGAGATAGAATGAGTGTGTATACTGTGAACCATATTAATTTTAATGAGGAAGCTCGTCGTGTGCTCATCCATATGTTGAATATATTCAAGACGACAGTTATATCCCCAAATGATATCTTCTTGAGGCCACTCCTGCAATTGATTAATACATTAGACCTTGCAAGGAATGATCTGCCTATGATAACGATAATTTCTTCTCGCGGATTGGGGGTCGGCTCAGTTTCTAAGACTATAAAGTCTATAGGAAAGATGAATTCGCCGACCTTGATGAACAAATTTTCAGCCACACTAAGTAGTCTCTTGATTGAATGATCAATTAGGTATAATGTAACCTTGATAGGTTGAAACTTTTCTAACCCCATTTGCTAATAAACAATTTAAGTAAGCAAATTGACACGTGCTCCTAAATCAAGAAATTCCCTGTCAAATATAGTGTTCGTAATAGTGCATGAGATTGTGGAGGAACTAGATCCTTTGCATTTGATAGGTAAGGAGTTAGAGAGGATTTGAGATATATTTGCAGTAAGAAAGACTTTCTAAGGAATATTTCTTGCTCACTTCTTAGTGTATAAATCCTTGAGAAACTTGGTATAAGTGAAAATCTGTTGTATAATGTCAAGGAGTGGAATGTTAACTTTACTTGCTGAGAATCTTCTCTATTTGCGGTAACGGTTTCCTAAGCCGATTGGGGTATGGTGCGTTTTGCTTAGGAATGGTTCATTAGGAGTATTTGATGACAATAGAGGTGACAGAGATGGATGTAAAGAAAGAGATGGTGTATCATGAGAAATAGTAGGAGTGAGATCAGGGGATACGTGTACATTGTTGTCTACTTACTTACCATATCTGAACATGTAAATAGCATTACATTGGTGAATATGAGATGGACAGACTGAGATGAGTTGGAGTTAGGATTCATTATTGGTTGTCTCGAAAAATATATGGCTCTCACTCACTCAACTGTATGGCTAACTGTCCAATCTGCGGCTTTAGACTCTTGATCAACTAAAAATTTGCACGAAGCTGCTAGTGGGTCCATTGTTTAAATTTAATAGACACTTTTATTAGATTTTGCATATTTGTATTTAAATTGGGCGTTGTCTTGAGAAGATTATACATGTTCCATTCAAGTAACATTAGTCGTCTATCATGATCAATGTTAAATCCCTGTTGTGGATAAGATTGATTATATGCATGTGATCTATTTTGATTGTTTCCATAGATCATGGCATTTGGGCATTGATAGCACCCACATTTGGCCTCGGGAACTGACCAGTGGATGGAGGCTACATATTGGAGTCAGGAGGTCCCTTATAATTCTCTTGACTCCATGAAAGATTTGGGTGGTTTCTCCAACTCAGATTGTATGTCAGAGTATATGGACTATTCATGGGTCTTTGATATAAGGCATTCACCTGCTCAGGTATCGTACTCATAAGATTAACTAGGAGTGGACACTACTCCATAACGTGATTCGGAGTTCCACAATTGAAGCATGTAGGAGTGTGCAATTGATTTACTTGGCCTATCTGTGGAGCACTAGGAATTTCCAACACTTTGATTCTCCTAGCAAGAGCTGCAATCTTAGCTTCGACAGCTACGGAGCTATCGATGTTATGGATCTCGGCCGTATTCGTAGAACTTGATACATTGGGCTTCCCAATAGAACTATCCCACTGCATAGTTTTTTATGCTAGGTCTTCTAAGAATTTCCTTGCTTCATCCTCATTTTATCTCATAAACTCTCCGCAACATATGGACTCAAGAAGAGTGTTAGAAGTTTAATCGAGTCTTTCGTACACAATTTGACACAACTGCTACTTTTCTATCGCAGTGGGGGCACTGTACTAGCAAGTCCTTGAATCATTCCAAATACTTGCAGAAGGGTTCTTCCTGCACTTTATGGAACTCATTTATGGCATTTCATATCTTAGTCGTCTTGTGCGTGGGATAGTACTTCTAAAGAAACTGTTACAAATTCATCCTAAGTAATAACTGAATTAGTAGGTATGCTATACAACCACTTCTTGGTATTATTACAAGGACAAATGGGATGAACTGAGCTTTATTGCGTTCTCCGATAAGTGTTGCAATTTGATCATCAGACATACTTTCTAAAATTTATTGATAAATAGATGGGCATTCTCATAATCAGATCTAGTAATCTTGTAATGCCCCGTTACTCGGAACGTTGGAAAGCAGAGTTGTTTGGCAACGTATTTATGAAATATGCTAACCCTCAGTATAATATCAGTCATTGCCACAATTTAATATACAACAATATTTTAAAGAAAAAATAGAACTTTTATTTAAAGGATAAATTTGGATTACAATGGATAATAACGGAAATAAGAATAGAGAAATAATTAAAGACAAAGGTAACTTTTTAAGAGCGGAAGTAACTAAGGAAATAATAAGTATAAGATGAAAATACAGAATGGGCGCTTACTGACTTTAGCTACTCTATCATATTTTCAATTTGCTTCTTTGGATCTATCACAAAATCTAGCATGCACACCCAAGTCGTCAGATCATGACGAAATATAAAGATAATAACAGTATGAAAAGATAAAGAATAAAAGCAACTGAAATAAACATAAATAATACATATGAATTTAGATATACTTCATGAATTAATCTATAACTAAGTTCATATAACGTTTATTTTAATTACAATTATGCTCTAGTTTATAAGTCATATATTTCAATATAAGATATCATATATTATTGGAGAATCTAACTAATATTATATTTGTATTTCGATTGCCTCCCGTACAAACTCGAAAAAATGGTCACCAGGATTGTCCAGAGCTAACTCAGACCTACACAACAGCAAACAGTAATTTTCAGATGCAATCCAGCTAATCACCATGCACGCACGATATGCATAAAAATCAGTTGTACAATTTAATAGTTTAGTCAAAACACAGTTTTCACATCAATAATCTTCCCTAACCCAGTATTATTTACAGTTATGAAGATCATGTCAAGTCCAGCATAAATATATTTCCAATCAGTATAATCCTAATTCAGTTTGAATTCAAATGTAGTTCAAGTTCATTATAGTTAGTGATTTTTAGAAAGATATTTTCAATTATAATATGCTACCAAATATTTCAACTACTAATTTTAGATATTTTTGATTGCATATCATAATGAAATACAGCTAGGCAAGAGTAAGAAAGTGGGAGGTTTTTCGTGCAAGCGCGTTCCTTAATTAAATTACCACTTTTCTTAAGAACTCTTTTCTAAACACTGTTGCTATATAACATTACAATCATCATCACCATCAATTAGCATTTCCATTTACTATTTATTTTTTAGTCAATTTGTAACATGTACTTCATTTGAATAAAATTTGTAAGTAATCAAATTGCATTGGAGACAATTCTTAGAAATAAGATATAAATTATTTAAACAGTTCTTGTCGATATACGAAATAACTTATATCATAACATAAATAAATAATTATATAAAATTAAAACATAATTCACTCCTATCTAATAGGAATGGTGCATGGAAAAGTGAGTTCAAGATGGAACTCACCTTATCCTGAAGACGCACTCATCAAATAGATGCACACTCAAATTTTCTGATAAAATATCAATAATAAATTATTATAAAAATAAATATTGATTTTTGTGATTTTAGGGAAAATTATCTTGAATTATTAAGGCACATAAAAAATCAATTTTAGTTATTAAAGGCTAGCAAGTTTGAAATAATGAAATGAATCAACTTATTGGGTCTATAAGATGAAGGAAGTAGATTTTAATTAAATTCTTATTAGAGGTTTATCTACCTAGATCCAATAAACTAATTAAGAAAAGAAGATTAATCCTACCTCTTAACAGAGAAGAAAGGGAAAAGAAGGAGGTGCTCTAACGAATAGGCTCCGACGAGAGATACTCTAACAGCATTGGTTGCAGGTGGGTTTGTCGGATGGTGTGATGCTTGTCCGGATAGCAGAGAGTGCACGTTAGATGGCTCTTCTGGTGGTCAATGGTGATCCAATGGTTGGAAACTCTCTGGCAGTCGACGGAGCTTCGACAGTCGGTAAACTGTTGCTGGCAGCTACAGTTAGCATTAGCATACGATATTGGCACTCCGACAGTCGTCGGCATTTCTGCAATCGGCAGCTCCGACAGTCAGCGAAGATGGAGAGAAGAAGAAAGGAGAGTGTTTAGTTTGGAGGAGGAATACTAATATGAATGGGAGGGTTTGTATAAGAGTTAGAAGGTTTGACCTAAGGGGGAAATTAATGGAATTAAATAGGAATTTTTGAACGAAAATTTGAATGAGTCAAATGGCTCATAAATGGGATAAATTTAGAAGAATTTTAAACCTTTAAAAATACTAATAATTATAATTGACTACAGAGTTTTAATGACAATTTCTATATTTGATTTAAATGGGTTAAAATAGCTCATTAATATAATTGATTATTGTAATTGACTTCGGAATTTATAACAAGTTTTAAATTTGAATTCCAAATGGGTCAATAGGCTCATTAAAAGAGTTGACTAAAGATTAATTTTAGGAATTAAATGATGGATGCAAATTTGAATATTCAAAATAGAAGGTTATTATTTTATTTTTAGACTAAGTAGTTGGAATGTGAGACTAGTAAATGTTATTGAATTTGTGATTAAGTCCAATCATATACATTATTATTATTATCACTACTATATTAGTAGTAGTAGTAGTAGTATAAGTTTCATTAGTTTGGGCCAAAGGAATGGTCTTCGGCCCTAATGAGAATTCAAATATTATTTTCTTTAAAAAAAAAATAGAGTATAAAATATTTTGTGACCTTAAGATTATGTATATAAGTTAATTGGTTTTAAATTTTATCTTACAATAAACACTCGAGAAAAAATATATCAATAAATATATCATATTGGCATTGGGTAGTTACAGATCTTAAAAAGCATGCTGATGTACTGCGATTTCAATTCATAGTGGTTACCCGCGGCTTGTGGAAGCTTTATGCATGACTGCAGTGATGAGCGCAATGGGTAACATCAATTCCGAATGATTAAAATCGGTTGGTCCATTTTGTCACCCATGATGAAATCTTATCTCTCGAGTCGACCAATTGATCACGAGTCTAATGTGGTATGAACCAACGTATGTGAATTAATGATTGGTTTCCCAAAACTAATGCAATAAGTGTCGGATGTGGTGTGGTAAGATGAAAAGAGAAAAAATATTATCATCTAAAATATCATGCTCCTACTGTTTATTTTTTATTTTTTATTTTTTATTATGTTTGTATAAAACCAGGGACCCAAAATACAGAACAGGAGAAAAAATAAGCCAAGGCAGACACTTACCTGCCGCCAAATGGAGGCTCTGGCTACTGTTTGGTGACAAAACTAGGGGGCTTGGCTCCCTAATTTCTGCAGTAGCTCTCAATACTCCTCTTGTCCCTTTTAAGTTTCTGTATTTATACTTTCATATTCCTGCATACTCAATACACACTATTAACATGTAAAACATAATGTAAGTAAACACTGTCGATTTCCGGCAAGCGACAAAAACTTGATGTGAAATATCTAACTATAAGCACACAATAAAGTTGTAGCACTTAACAAGTCATTTGCACAGCGATCTCTAGTGTTTTGCAACATCATTTTTTTATTATTGTAGTAAGCTAACTAATAAGTTCTAGATGGTTTTTTTAGTTTATTCTAAAGTGAGGTTAAAATGTCGAATCCATTATACTAACGACGTAATAATGAATTTTCTTTCTTTTTCCCATCTTTTTAATATGCACAATTAAGAACATGTCAAAAGTTGATCTTTTTAATTTAATTTTTAATTAAGTATCTCCTAGTATGATCTATCAAGTGGTGTACAAGTATAAATCATGAAAGATGACTAGTTTCTTAAAAACCAATTATATCTATAAATAATCCTATAAATAAAAGTAAAGAAATAAACTCCAAACCCTGATCTAAGTATAGATTAACAAAAGACTAAACTTAAGCATAACTTATCAAAGACTTTGGATCCATAAGTTAATATCTTCAACTTATTTTAAGTAAAATCATATCTTTAATTCTTTTTCTAGTAAGATGATAAGAAAATCTCATATTAAAATTATTAACCTAACTTTATCAACATCTTAGGACTAATGTGATTAGGTATACGTGATCCTAGATAACAAAATACTATTTTTATTCATGATATGCAATAAAAAAAATTTCTAGAAAGCAAGTAAATCTTAAAAATTAATGTAAAAAACAAATAAACTACCTTAGTTACGAAGAACACGATGAACAGCAAAGTTGGAGCTCTTATATTATAGTCATTGCTCTTAAAGTTTAATCTACTAATTTTATTAATCTCAATAAAGCATAGGAAATACCAATTTACATGAATGTGTCCAATATATAGGCCTCGTGATTACAAAACCTTAATCTAGTCAAAAACAGAAAAACCAAAAAATTACAACAAAGCCCTAAAATATTTCAGTTGCAGACTCATTAATTTTGCCACCAAATAGCTGTATTGATTGCTAAATAGCAGCGGCCAATTTTTGCCAGAAGAGTCCTATTCTGCATCTGAGTTAGCGCAAGAAATCTGGAACCAATTGGGGCCAACTTTTCTACTAAATTGCGGCAATTGCAGCTAAATGGCGACAAAAATAAAGCTTCTGGAGTTATGCTTTACTACGGTGAGTGATATGTCTCTTCTCTTCTTATTTCCTTGACTAGGTTTACCTTTTATAGTTTTTAACTCTGTGTTTCTATAGTTTTCTTCTCTTACGTTCTTTCTGGACTCAATTTTCCCAATATTCTTTTGATTTTATGCCATATTTTTGTAGTAATCGACTTTACCTGAAAAACAAATTAAAAATATCAGAGTAACATTATTTATATACAAAAATAGCTATTATAAGGAATAGAGATATACAATATATGGTACTCATCACACTCCACACCTATCTTTTGCTAGTTTTCTAGCAAAATATAGACCGAAAAACAAAATGCAAAATCCTAACTCACTTTCGCAGGAAATGCAATTGCACTTAGCACGTGCAATAAAACCGTTTAATCCCTATGTTATCTTAATAGACGAGTTGTGTCTCATGAGAATTTCCAATGAATATACCCATAAAATTCGTGAAGAAGGGAGATTAAAGAATAAAGAAAATAAAAATAAGGATAACAAATTACGCTTGAAAAGTGTTATTATTTTAGTTTATTTTATACACGCGTAATCTAATTTCGGTGATTAATACAATAAATTAATGAAAAATTATTTTTATTAATTAAATTCTCTATTTTGATGTCTTTCTAGTATTTTGTAGTCTTTTTGTAGGGTTTCATATGCAAGGAAAAGTTTATGTTTTCAGTTTTGTACTCGTTTATAGAAACCAATGAAAGAAGCTCCTTTATTTATATTTTTATGGTTATGATGAGTATGATTGGCTAAATTCTTGTATTAATTCTGATGAGGTAACGAAACCTAGATATATACTGGTATGTGCTTCTATTTGTTTTATTATGATTAATCAATTTATGTAAAGTTGATATCTTTGATTATGTATTATCTTAGAAAGGATTAAAATATAATTTTGAGTCTTTGATATTTTATTATTTGACGATATATTCATTACTTAGTTTTGATATATCGTTGACTCTTTGGCACGATGTATGCTTAGATTTTGAACATTTATTTTTGTTATTCATATTGCATTCTTTGATAAACTCAAAATACATATAGTTTTAATTGGGAGAAGTTATTCAAAATATCAAATTTGCAATTTTGTTTGATTTATACTTTAAAGATATATTTTTCCGGTAGTAGAAAGACCACGTGATCTATGCAACTGAGATAAATAAGCAAAAGCACATATAATAAATTATTTTATGGAGGAGTTAACTTATCTAACCAATCAATTTTATTTTAAAGAAATTAATCCTCAATCTTTAGTTTTAGATTAAAAAAATTAAATTTTTCTTTTTAAGTTTCGTAGTTTATTTTCTTTAGTGCCAACATATTAATCAAAACGATCCTTGAAATAACGATCTTGGATTATCACCCTTTTACTACTTGTTCGATCTCTTGTATTTGGGAGTATACGATTTAGATTGTAGTCAATTCTTTAGCGTCGTTGCTAGGGAATCAATACTATTGTATTACACTTTAGTATAGATTATGATTTATATGCCATTAATCTTGGCAATTCTGAATTTGCATGACTAGTTGGAGGAGAACTTATAACGATAGACTTATTTGATCGTACTCAAATTCACAAGCACTTACAATTTACCAAATACTTCACGATATGAGCACTAATAATAATAATAACAACATAAATAATAGTAATAATAATAACATATTAGAGATAACAGCACAAACGATAATAATGATCATCATAGAGGTAATGGTAGATCCTTACGAGATTATCTACAACTTATAGAACAACCCAACATTCATGCATAGCATTTTTTTTGAATATGGGACACTTCGAAATTAAATTTCGAGTAGTTCAATTTTTTCTTAAATTCTATGAGATGGATTCAGAGAGCTCATATTTTTATCTTTGAGAATTCGAAGAGGTTTGCTTTACTATTAAGCTTTACAATATTACTGCATAGCAACTAAAGCTTATACTATTTCCCTTCCACCTAAAGAATAAAGCAAAGATATGCCTACATTTTTTACATCTCAATTCAATAGAAACATGGGATGAGATGCAATTCTTAAAGAAATTATATGTGAAAATAAATTCTCAATTTTCGTTAGAAAGAAGGTGAACCATTGTTCGAGCATTGGGACAGATTTAAAAATTTGCTACTCTCATGGCCACATTACAACTTTGAGATATGGAGGACTGTAAGTATCTTCTATTAAGAACTAAATACTACAACTAGGTAATTTGTAGAAATTATATGTAATGGTGAATTTTTGAGCAAAGATGCTAAGGAAGCATGGAATTATCTTGATTCACTTACTGAAAATTCACAAATCTGGAAAACTGATGATACTTTGGATAGACACCAATTAATAGAGAAGTCACATAATAGAGGTGGACTTATTAAATTGTGAGAAACTGAAGATATAACTGCACAATTAATTACTATCACAAAGAAATTTGAAGATTTTCTTATAAAGAGAACAGAAACTGTTAAGGCAATAAAAGAAGCTTTGAAAGTTTGTGATATTTGCAAATTACAAAGCCACGTGACTCGTGAATATCCAACTGTTCCTTTTTTGAGGAAGTATTAAACGAATAAGCTAATGCTTTTAACACTGTCCCTCAACCATCAAACAACCCATATTTGCAAATATATAACCCTGATTGGAGGAACCATCCAAATTTTCAATGGAAGTAGAATCTTCAGTAACAATTTAATCATCAAAATAAGTCATCCACTAATTCATCACAATAATATGTCTAACATTCTAATCGATCTTTGGCATAACAACCACCATCGAAGTGGAATCTTGAAGATAATATTATGCAATACATTAGAGAATGGATCAGATGATCCAAGCACAACATTAGTTCATTCAGTCGCAACAAACGATCAATAGTCATAATGTGAGCTTTTAGTGATATCCGATCATAGATAACCCATCTTAGATCCCAATTGCAAACAAAAAAAAGGTAAGCTGCTATCTCAACTAGAGAGCACTTCAGGAAAAGTCGAAGGTATAAATATTATTATTTCTTCAATTAATAATGATATACCTGAGAAATCTACTACAATTAGTTTACAAAGTGGAAAAGTACTTGATGAGCCCATTTCAAAAGAAGATAATGAAGAGAAACAGGACAATAATTCAGTATAATAATCTAAAAATGATAATTCTAAAGAATCCACTTCCACAAATTATAAGCCACTTGTACCGTTTCCTCGATGTTTGAAATCTAAAAATATTAATGCATCTTATGCTGATATTTTAGAAATCTTCAAACAAGTACAAACCAATATACCTCTGTTAGAAGCGATCAAACAAGCGTCCTCATATACAAAACTCTTGAAGGACTTGTATACAATCAAAAGATGTCACAACGTATAGAAGAAAACATTTCTGATAGAACATGTAAGTATATTATTCCATTCTAAAATGCCTCTTAAATATAAAGATCATGGGTGTCCGACTATTTTGTATGTGATAGGTCAACATAATATAGAAAAAGGTTTACTAGATTTGGGAGCTAGTGTAAACTTTTTGCCAGATTTAGTTTATAAGCACCTAGATCTAGGAGAACTTAAACCTATATTTATCGCACTACAATTAGCCAATAGGTCAAAAAAGTATCCTGAAGGCGTTGTGAATGATATTGTAGTACAGATCAAAAATTTTTATTTTTTAGTGGATTTTATAGTTATCGACACTGCACTTGCAAAGAATTCGCGTCTTCATACTCCCGTTATCCTCAGACGTCCATTTTTAGCTATGGCTAATGCAGTTACAAATTGAAGGAATGGTGTGGTGAAGCTATTATTTAGTAATATGACCCTTGAACTTAATGTTTTTAAGGCTACAAACAACCGAATATCGATAATAATGAATTACAAAACATTAATTATATTGAACAAGTTCGTGAAGAGGGAGATACATTGTGCATTTCCAATCCTTTGAAGTTTACATTAACAATGAACGATGATTTTATTAATTATCTTAAACTGAGCACACTGTTGAAATTATAAAACATTTGACTAATGCTCAATGTTCAATATCATGAGATTGATTCCAAAAATGGAAGTGTATGAAGAGTTACAAAGAAATTAATACCATATGATATTCAAGTACTGATAATTGAGCTAAAACCACTACCTGAAGATCTTAAATATGCATTTTTGGGACCTAACCAAACTTTCCCTGTGGTCATCTCTTGGCATCCTGATGAGAAACAGTAAGAGCGACTACTATCGATATTGCAAAGTATAAAGGAGTTTTCGCATGGAATATGACGGATATTAAAGGCATGGACCCCCTTATTTGTCCACATCGTATCACCTTGGAAGATGGAGCCAAGCCTATTAGGAAAATGCTATGAAAGAAGTGGTTAAAGTCGAAGTGTTGAAACTTTTTGACATTGACATCGTCTATCAAATTGCTGATAGTAAGTAGTCAGTCCAACCCCAATTGTTCCGAAGAAGAGTGGATAACAATTGTTAAAATTGAGAATGTGGCGATGATACCCACTCACATAACTACGAGTTGGCGTATGTGCATTGATTATAGAAAATTGAATCAAGTAACACAAAAAATCACTTTCAGTTACCATTTCTTATCTAAGTACTTGAAAGAGTTGCTGAGTATGAATTTTATTATTTTCTTGATGGTTATTCTGGCTATAATTAGATTAAAATTGCAATAGAGGAGCAAGAAAAGACTACTTTTACATGTCCCTTTGGTACATTTTCATTTAGAAAAATGTCATTTGGACTATGCAATGCACCCGCAATAATTTAAAAGTATATAAAAAAAATTTAGCGATATAGTTGAAGATTATCTAGAGGTATTTATGGATGATTTCTTCATATTTGGTAATAATTTTGAATCTTTTTTGACTAATTTAAAATATATGCTTGAAAGATGCTAGCAGAAAAATCTACTCCTAAATTAAGAAAAATACCACTTTATGGTTACAAAAGGTATTGTGTTAGGCTATATAGTTTCATCTAAAAGGATAGAAGTTGATAAAGCTAAAGTTGAATCTATTTCCAAGATACAAATATCTAAAATCATGAAAGATATACGTTCCTTCTTAGGACATGCAGGCTTTTATAGAAAGTTTATAAAGGATTTAATATTATTCTAGACTTTTTTCTCATCTTCTTGCATAAGATGTGTAGTTTGAATGGACGCAGATATGCCAAATAGCTTTTGATACCCATAAAGAGATGCTCATCACAGCATAAATAATGCAACCTCTGGATTGGTCACTTCCATTTGAATGTATGTGTGACGCAAACAACTATACAATTGGAGCGGTACTAGGGCAATGAAGAGAGAAAAAGCCCTACATGGTGTTGGTGGTGAAATTTCCAAAAATAGAGGAAGAATGGAAAAATACCCCGCAGAACGCGGAGCTAACTCTGTAGCTCCGCGTCTGGCCATAAAACTAGCCCCGCGTTGAGTAAAACACGGAGCTAAGTCTATAGCTCTACGTTCAGAGTATTTAACTCCACGTGAGCAGATTCTCAGAATTCTAAACTGATTGAAATTGAGATTTGGACTTATCCAATACCCGAATTGAGTCCAATCAGAATTCAATATCAAAAGATTTAAATCAAGACTAAGATATTTGATTAGAATCCTTGATAAATACAAACACTTTCCAATTCTATTTCTATGGAAACTCTTATACCAAGCCAAGGCTTATAAATACCCTCTTAAGGTAGTCTTTGGGGAGAACTTTTTCTTTGGATCGATTTTGGGAGTTCAAGTTATGCGTGAGAGTCTTAAATCCATCAAGATCAGAGAGATAAGCTAGGGCCGGTCATCATCTTCCTCGAGTATACGATTTTCTCATCGGATCGTCAAACGGAACTATTTGATAATCTCATCGCCGACAAAACCCACTTTTCATTGTAAAAGAGAGCGATAGAATATAAATCCTCTCGTTTGTTTTTCTTTTGTGTATCTTTCTTTGTAATTACTGTATTCAATGGAAGAAAATAAGATTTTTGCAGAGAACAAACTGGCGACCACAGTAAGAGGCATCTCTTTTACTGAAAAAGAGATCGTAGCACAATCTGATGTGGGAAAGATCGGATCAAGTTGTTGATATGCTCGTCGTGAAAATTGACCAGTAAAAATATGAGGAAAATCTCTCCTCTGGATCAGGTAAACTGACCGAAATGTGGTGCTATCGCCGCATGAGCTCTAATACCTGTAAATCAGGTAATAAGGAATCCACCGTTAAACGGGGATCTAAGCTCACGGCTATAGAGTCGTTGTCTGGGCAGAAAACCCTAACAGAGAATGATCTCCTTGCTGCCGAAGAAGGCCTAGGAACTGGTTTGACTAGAACTCAACTTTGTAATCGAAATCATCGAGCGAGACGGAGAGCCCTCAAAGCCCGCGTTAAACGCGAGGTTGAGGTAGAGACAGAACGCGAGGCTATGATTTTACCTTGTGAACTGGCTTGCATTAATCGCAATACCAGTGAAAATCACGTTAAACGAGAAGTTAACTATAACCCAGCAAGTGAGAAAAAAGTCTCCACGCGAGGCTACGGGGTCTGGATTTAAAACCAGAAAAATTAATAACACTCACGTAAAATGCGAGGTTAACTTTATAACTGAGTCAGCGTGTGATGAAAATTCTCCATGCAAGGCTATCAAACTTCAACAGAAAACTGAGCTTAGCGTAAATCACGAGGCTAGCAAAACTTGCGTTAAGCGCAAGACCTGTTACAATCGCGTAAATCGTGAAACTGATTCTCAAAATCACGTTAATCACAAGACCAGTAAAAGTCGCATTAAACACAAAGTTAACTGTAAGCCAGCATGTGAGAAAAATTCTCCATGTAAGGCTAGCGTTAAACGTGAAACTATATTCCAGCTTCGTGTAAATGCTCTAAAATGCGAAGTTAATACTCAGCTTCCGCGTAAAACAGCCTAAATACAAAATTAAGGCTGATAATCAAAGTGTTGGACAACAATTCAGCACCATTACCTTTGAGAAGCTTCAATGGGCCCCTGGACCCTCACAACCACCAAATGGGCCCCACAATTCTTCATCATCCAAGGTCACCGACCTCAAAGATTACTTGATAAAAAAGAGGAATATGACTCAAGCTCATCCACACTCAACATACTACTTTGAGTAGCTCATAATTGCAGTATCAGCCGTATTGGATAATTATTGATGTGGTAAGAAAAGAGTGTCGGTATTTGACAGGATAACCGAGTCAGACCAAAATACTTCAAAAAGAAGAAAAATAATCTGAGGAACAAAATCAAAGAAAAAGAATGGAAGGCGGTGACTTCAAATATGGTCGACAAAAGTAAAAAAGTTATGGAAAGGAAAAATAGGTCAGATGCAGATGATGAAGAATCTTATCACTTCACCCGGTTCAAATCAGGTGCTGTCACCCCTCGAAATTACAAGAAACTCGCAAAAAGTTCTTATGATGATGATAATGACAACTCGGCTACAGCCTCCCCTCAGTCCTATGCATCTTTCTGACCCTGAAAATCAATGTCACACATGGTGGATAGGTCCGACGACTTCGATCAGAGATTAGAAGCCCAAGAACAGATGATTCAAGACCAACAAAAGACTATCGATAATCTCAAAATAATGCTCTTGAAAGTGATGGAGAACACACAAAAGATAGTTGACGACAAGGCAAAAACCTTTTCCTCGGAAACACCACCAAAGAAAGACAAGGAACCACCATTTAAAACAAATGAGGAAATTAAGGAAGAAAAGACTTATTTAGTGCATGAGGAAGATGACAAGTATTCCATCTGTGATTCTCATGAAGAAAAGATCGAGAAACTACAAAGCCAACAGGATGCCCTGATGCACAAAAAGGAGCTAAAGGAATCGGGGGTTTTAAGACCATACCCGCTTGAATGGGACTCCGCTCCATATCCGAAAAAATATAAACCCCTCAAATTGGAGCCGTATGACGGAAATGGATCCCCCAGCCAGCATATATATTATTTTCTATCTCAAGTAGGACATCTAATGGGAAACGATCCAGTAATGACCAAGGCATTCACAAGTACCCTGCGAGGGCCTGCTTTTACATGGTTTATGCAGTTGCCCCTGGGAATCATTAATACCTGGTATGATGTTAAGAAGCACTTTTTAGCATATTTCTTTGAGGATGATACCAAAATATCGGTTCATTCCCTCCTTGCGACAAAGCAAGGAGAAGAAGAAATGGTGAAAGGTTTCATAAAAAGATTTCGGAAAAAGTCCGTGCAATGCCGACACGGAATGACCCAGGAAACCCTAGTGGAGACATGTAGGCATAACTTGAGCACTAACGTGTTGATAAAAATGGGAGCCATGGAGTCCAAGATTTGGAAAGACTTGCTGAAGAAAGGAGAGCAGGCGGAGGATCTGATCCGCTGAATTGAAGAATCTCGTGGTACAAGAAACTCTGAAAATAACAGGCTACACCCGCAAAATCATAAGAACAATGGGAAGGTTGTAATGACATTAGATGTCACTCCAAAGCAAGCAAATCCTACAAGTCCAAGGTCCCAAAATTCGAAAGGTGCAGGTCAGAATAGGCCCAGACAGGAGAGGACCTATAAATTTAAAACGGAGCAGACACCTACTCTGTTTCATCTCCTCCTCGGTATGGTAAAGCTTCCGAAAAATCAAAAGCCAGAAGATGTTGGGAAAACTATTGACCCTAACTACTGCTTATACCACCGGAATGTCGGACACCCAACCAAAGACTGTTATCCTTTTAAGAACAGGATTTAGGCATTGATAGAGGCCGGAGTTCTTACACTAAAAGAGGAGAAGAAGAAAGTTATTGCAAATATGGCAACATAATAGTGGGAACCGATGAGTTCCCCACAGGAGTAACTCTAGTACCGATAGGAAAACTCATAGTGATGAATCATGATCAACATAAGATGGCACAAAAAGGACTTACTCCTGTAACAATGCAAAGAGGCGAAGTCATATGGGTTCATCCCGATCTTCTGCAAGACGAATAGTAGACCTCATCTACTTACCAAAGAAAGAAGTGGACTAACAACACTATCTCCACAAAAATTAAAGAAGAATATATAATTGCTAACGTGCTCACAGACTCAGAACAGGAGGCCATAGTGATGGCCACTCACCAAGATGAGGCAGGCCCCTATGATACTTGATCCGGTAAGGCTTATCTTAAAGACTATTCAAGAGTAGGCCCTAGCAAGGAAGTATACGAGGAACCTGCAAAACCAAAAGGACGTCGCTTTCAGAAAAATCCAAAAAAAGATGAAGAAGCCAAAGACGTCTCGTTCCAATTTGATATCATAGCTCAATTGGCTAACATCCCAGCTTGAGTCACACTCTACAAACTGTTGCGATTGTCTAAGTCAACTCAGGAAGCACTGAGAGAGGCTTTGGCAGATTCTGAGTCTTTCTTGGCACAGATCGTTGAACCATTCAATGGAAAATGGGATTCTTGCCCCTGCTGTCACTAAGTAAGGAGGCAAGTCCCACAAATAACTTTCTCGCCAGAGGACATGCAGGTGAGAAATATAAAGCATAACATACCTTTATATTACACCGGATATGTCGGATCCACCAAAATAGATTGCATTCAAATTGATTCAGAGTCTGCGCTAAGCGTCAATCCAAGAAGGCTGATGCAATTACTAGGGATATCGCCTCACACCAACAAATACTACGATATTTGGATTCAATGCCAATGACAGTTATCCCCTTGGTAAGATTAGACTCCAATGTCAGATTAGAGACCTGAAGACAGAGGTTACGTGTTATGTCATCAACACAGACACGACCTATAATATCCTCTTAGGGCGACCATGGATCCATATCGATATGATAGTCTCGTCGACTCTCCATCAGTGCATGAAATATTGCAATGAGTAAGGAGAAGTCGGGACTTTAATTGCGGATAAACAACCATTTAAAGGGTTGGAGAATTATTTCACTGACGCAATGTTATATAAGCTTGCCCATGAGATTCCCGAAGAATTTGAGGAACTCGGTGACAGTGACAATGAAGAAGATACTGAGCATAAGTCCTCAGGAGAAGATGGGGGTGACTATGAGATAAATTCAATATAGATTTTAATAAAATCAATGTAACTGATGTTGCTAGTGATGAAGATGAATGGGTCATTAATGAAAACATAAAGTTAGCTTATAAGCCTACCATTGCTACTGATTCAGAACCTTCTTGCACTACCATAGAGGCGATGGCCTGTCCGAACTTGAAGTTCTGGCAGCATATTATTTGCCAATCAGGTCATCTCTCTTCTCTCGATCCGAAATAACTAGAGGATGAGGTAACATCTTTGAAGTGCCATCCCGACAAGCGAGTCAGAAGCCTATTGTGTTTGGTAAAGTAGTTACACCACCGAATCAAAACAACGAGAGTGATGAGCAAACATTACCTCAATTTTATCACTATGAACAAAAATTCCAACAAATAATGAAGAAGATGGTTTATAACTTTGCCCAGACGCCGGAATTAAATTTTGGAAAAGGACGACGAAATCTCTTACCTTCCTTTAGACCAAGAGGGAAAAGCCCTGATTATTATCACAAGACTCGAAGAGGGTTAGGATATGTATCCACTCCTTCCACATCGTTAAATGAACTGGAGGAGACCTCTTCGACCGACGGTGACATTTATCCAGCAGACCATATTCCGATCTGAGTAGCAGTGCTTTATTCCAGTCTTTAGCTGCAAATATGGTTTCAGTCGCATCTGAAAGCGATGAAGAACCAATTGACATTCAATACAAGTCTTGGGCTAGACACATGGATACTCTTTAGGATGTCCGTTTTGAACAATGAGACCCACCCACGGACGATAAGATAATGCAAGTTAACATGGGGACTGAGGAGAATCCGAAACCCATTTTCATAAGCGAAGCACTAAATCCCACAGAAAAGAAGAAGCTTGTAGCCCTCATTAGGGAATACATAGATGTGTTCGCATGGAGTTATGAAGATATGTCCGGGCTAGATCCCCAGGTTGGCATGCACTATCTGAATATCAGAGAAAATGCCAAACCAGTTAAGCAACAGCAAAGGGGCTTCTGACCAAAATTGATGGAGGCCATCGTTGCTGAAGTCAATAAACTGATAACGTCAGGATTTATTCGAGAAGAACAACATGCTGACTAGGTAGCAAATATAGTGCCAGTCTGCAAGAAGAATAGCAAGATCTGAATATGCATTTATTTTTGGGATCTAAATGCCGCATGCCCTAAGGATGAATTTTCCCTTCTGATCACTTATGTAATGATCGATAATACATGCGGCTATGAGAGGATGTTCTTCATGGATGGCTTCTCTGGTTATAATCAGATCAGAATGCACCCGGAGGATGAGAGACATACGGCCTTCAGAACATCACTGGGGGTATACTGTTATACAGTGATGCCCTTCAGACTAAAGAACGCTAGTGCCACTTATCAACAGCAATAAGTGTTATATTCAAAGAGCACTTGCACAAAAATGTGGAATGTTGTATGGATGACCTGGCTGTCAAAAGTAAGAATAAAGAGAACTATCTTCAGGATTTGAGAACAGTCTTCAATCTTATGCGAAAACATCATTTAAAGATGAACCCTGTTAAATCTTTCCTAGGGGTGTCTAGTGGCAGGTTCCTTGGATTCATAGTTACCTCGGAAGGGATTTTCCTTGATCCCAACAAAGTGAACGCGATTAAAGAGATGTCGCCACTCCGAAATCTTAAGGAGCTAAGGGGGTTATAAGGAAATTTAGCTTACATTCGCCGCTTTATTTCTAACTTATTAGGGCGATGTCAACCGTTCGCTAAGCTCATGAAGAAGGGGGCTTCCATTGTATGGGACAAAGCATGCCAGCAAGTATTTGATGACCTTACGGAATATCTTATAAAGCCTCCTGTCCACATGGCCCCCGTATCAGGAAAACCATTCTCATATATATGAGGGCTATGGATCACGCATTAGGTGTGTTGCTCGCTCAACATAATGAGCACGGTCATGAACACGCTCTTTATTATCTAAGTTGAACAATGATCGGGGCAGAGCATCGACATACTCTGATTGGAAAGGAGTACCTAGCCCTAGTGTTCGCTATTCACAAAATGCGTCACTACCTCTCCAGGCAAACAATCTACGTCATATCTCAATTCAACCCACTAAAAATCCTAATGACCAAACCAGGGGTCCTTAAATGGCAGGTTAGCGAAGTGGGCATTGATTTTATCCCCATAGATATTTATTTTGTATCTCTAAAAGTAATGAAAGGACAGGCAATCGCTGACTTCCTTGTAGAAAATCCGGTGTCAAAAAGCTCTAGATTATTGGAGAATATTTCGGATTATTCAGCAGAAGTTAATGCAATTGGTAAAGAACAGCCATGGCAGTTGTTCTTTGACAGAATGCCACAGGAGTGGGGGTGGTACTTATATCACCACACAAATATATAATTCCTAATGGTTATTCACTTACCGAACTATGCACAAATAACGTGGCGGAATATAATGCACTCGTTATAGGCCTAAAGACGGCCTTGCAACTGGGGGTGAACTATTTAGAGGCATATGGAGACTCTAATCTCATAGCCAATCAAATGACGGGTGAGTATGAAGTCAAATATGAAGCCCTCATCCCCTATCCCTCATCCCCTATCATCAAGTAGCCATTGAGTTGGCAAATTATTTTGAACAATTCTACATCGACCATATACCTCGATATGAGAACATTTATGCAGACGCCCTCATCGCCTTAGCTGCAACATTGACGATTTCGCTAGGTTCGACTAAGAGTATCACTATTGGAAGTAGAGAACTTCTCTATCCAGATACAATTTTTTAAACTAAGGAAGTGTGCCAAGTAGGTCTAACTCTGGAACCCCGATTGGCAATTTCCATTTGTGTATTACGCCTTGTATGGGATGCTACTAGAGGATCCTAAAAAAGCCACTTCGATAAAGAAGAAGGCTCAAAAGTTCTACTATAATCCCGCACTTCAAACTTTATATATAAAGTCAAGTGACGGCCTCTTGCTATGGTGCATCTCGAAAGAAGAGGCCAATGAGGTACTCAAGAAAATGCACAATGGAATATGCGGAGCTCATCAACCTAGTCCGAAACTCAGAGATCACATAACAAGGCTAGGATACTACTGGCCAAAAATAATTACTGATGCAATGGCATATGCTAAACGTTTCCATGCATGCCAAGTGCACGCTAACTTCATTCACCAACCTCGAGAATACTTATATACTACTGTCGCCAGTTGGCCCTTCGAGGCATGGGGAATGGACATAGTGGGGCCAATCACTCCCTTGTCATCCAAACGATATCGGTTTATACTTGCAATAACCGACATTTTTCAAAATAGGCTGAAGCCATACCCATGAGGGAAGTAAAAAACCGCTGACGTGATTAAATTTATTAAACATCATGTGATCTTTCGCTTCAGCGTCCCTGAAGGATTATTAATGACAATGGGCCACAATTCATCAGCCAAGGGTTTGCACAATTCTGCGACAAATTCAGGATCAAAGATATTGCTTCAACACCAAATAACCCTAGAGCTAATGGCTTGGCCAAAGCTTTCAATAAAACCATTATTAAGCTTCTTCGAAAGTTCCTCTCCTCCAATAAGCGAGACTGAGATGAGAAGTTAGGAGAGTGTTTTTGGGCTTATCGCACCACGGTCCGCACTCCTACTAAAGCTACCCCTTTCTCCTTCGTATACGGAAGTGAGGTTGTCTTACCTCTAGAAATTCAGATACCATCACTAAGAGTAGTTTTAGCTGCAAAGATGATGATAGAGGAAAAGCACCAAAAGAGACTGCGAGAGTTAGAAGCGCTAGATGAAAGGCGTCTCCAGGCTCAACAACAAATTGAGTTGTACCAAGTTCAAGTCTCGCAAGCATTCAACAAGAACGTCAAACAAAGAACCTTCAAGCAAGGAGATTTAGTTCTGGCCGTTAAAAGACCGATGATCATGACCCATAAAACCAAGAGCAATTTTGAACCCAAGTGGGAAGGACCGTTCGTAGTGGAAATAGTATACTCAAGTGGAGCTTATTGCTTAATGAACCAGAATGGCGACAGGATGATGATGCCGATTAATGGCAAGTTTTTGAAGAAATACTATGTTAAAAAAAAAACCTGTCAATTCAGTTCTCATCTCTTATTATCACCGTCCCCGTTCAAGTTATGCATGAGAGCACTTGAACTATCCTCACCAAACTACAGGCATGTGCAACTAGGCACCTCTGCCAAAATCGATGATTCTAACCCGATCATCTTGACGTGTATAATAAAGTGCCTCTGCCAAACTACAGGCATGTGCAACTAGGCATCTTTACCGAAACTAATGATCCTGACCTGATCACCCCGGCATCAGCAATCCAAGTTACATGAGCGAGCCTTGGACTGTTTTTTTGCCAAAATTTTAGATTACTTACATCATCATTTGTTGCTCAAGAAAAATTGAGGCCAACAGACAGAAGAATCAAAGAATTATATTTATTCATGAATCAAAAGAAAATGGATAAAATTACAAAAGAATAAAAGAATTCAAAATTTTGAACTTCTTTATTTATTACAGCAAAAAAAAAATAGAAATGAAAAGAAGATACAAGAATGTCAAAATTCTCCTAGAAGCTTTAATTTATTCTCCGTCTGGTCGATAACTTGACGACGGGTTTCTTCTACAGAATGTAAAACTCGGCATTGCACGTCATCATCATTGATAGTAAGTTGTTAGGTCAACCGTTGATGGGCTTCTTCAATGGACCGGCTCCTCACCATGCCCTCTTGTTTGAGTTGTCCTTGTTGTAGGATCAACTCCTCCCGTCTTTTCATTGACTCCTCCAGCCTAGACTTATTGGCTTCTAATATAACCTGAGCCTTAGCAATAGTCTCCTAGGCTCTTAGGATCGCTACCTGGCTCTCTTCAATTTCAAAATCTGCCTTCTCCAACCCTCTCAGAATGGTCTCCTAACTGGCTCGAAGTTCGACTAACTCTCGAAGCCAGTTCTCTTCTTGGCACCTTAATTCTTCCTGGCGAGCCATCAGGTCTACTCGAAGCCTTGCCACCTTAATCTCAGTAATCGCCTCCACATCTGCTTGGCAGAGGGTGTTCAGCATTTGCACTTGCTCTTCTAAAGCTTCAAGGCAGGTTCGATAAGGGACTGGTCGTTCCTGACTTCTGATCCTCATAATGTTGTCTAGATAACTGACTAACATCGGGCGTCCAACCTCGAGGAAGTCCCTCCCATTTAAAATCATGTCGATGCATCTCCTCAGCAGCAACATAAAGTCATTCACACTGTGACTAAAAATTTCTTCAAGAGAATCAGCAGTGTCTAAATCAAGAGCAGGTAATACTAAAGGAGAAGTGACTAGAGGGGGTGAAGCTTCCACAAGAGTTGATAAAGAGGGAGCTCGTCCTTGCACTAAGTTCATAATATGCAGGGCCAGTAAAGCCAACAATGAACTAGCTAAACTAGAAACCCGAGGAGAAGTCTCATCAGCACTAATCATTTGAGCAATCAGGCCGATAGGAGCAGATTCCGAAGGAGTGCCTCCACCTGAAGCCCCTCCAGTAGCAGATATGGCCTCAAACGAGAACTTCAAATTATCTTCTTCTCCAACTGACAAGCAGGCCGGAGCAAGAGGAGGAACAGTTAAAATATTAACAGTCATAATTGTTAAAGGCGTTGATATAGCAGGCCAGGGAGCTGATGGCACGCCAACAACAACCCAGAAAGTATCTTTAGAACAAACGGTCGGTGTTGGAGATTACAAGCTTGGCTCAGAAGAGAGGGGAGCTTCTTGGGCTTCAGGGGCAGTCACCTGCGTCCTGTCATCACTCCCTAGTTCATCTGTTGGATGAGTTGAAGCTAGGGTAGAGCAGGGAATTGGTGTGAAATAGTCTGCATCAAATCCCTTTGCAGAGCTACCCAGTCCACCAACTAACCTAGTGGTGCCTGAATAATCCACCAGCTCTTCAGACTCTACTCTGGTAATTGAATGCATCGACGAGTGAAGTTGACTACCTAAATCTCAAAGGCAGATGAAGGTGTCAAATATATATATATATATATATAAGAAAAAATAAAATATAAAGTCAAAATATCATAATCATACCAATAAAAATAGTCCTGTAGTTGGTCTAGATGGAGGAGTTGTAGCAGTTTCCAAAGGCGTACCCGTCTCGCTACCATGAAGTTGCCTCGTAGTGTGCTCTGTAGACCTGGGAGCTGGCAGGTTTGATGCATTAACAACACTCATAGATTCGTCCTTTTTAGCCGGTGTTGTTGGCAGAGTCGAAGCTAGAAGGTCGGCTGCAAACCAGATCGCTACTTCTTCAGGAATGACCATCGGAAAAGTCTACTCAACTGACTTCTTTCTTTTGCGGGCTGGCTCACCTTTAGATATCCGACGGCGCTTTATTATTGGACTTTGAGAACGAGTGCTATCCCCAGTCTTTGATGGTTTGAGGAGTGTCTCCAGCGCCAGTGCCATCATCACCGCCGGCATCGTCATCATCAGAATTGCCACCATCTGAGGGTTCAGCCACTACATCAAGAAACCCATCCATTCCTTTTACTCTTACTCTCTTAGGCCCCTTTCGGCGAGAGTAAAATACTTCTATTTCTTTGCAGCAGCTGTGTTTGATGGAAAAATATGGCACTGTTGCATTGGCGATGCTATACCATGTACAAAAACTAAGAGCCATGCTAAGAGTTGGAGATTTTTGTGGCAGCATAAACTCAGTTCCAGTTCCCCCAGTGACAAAGTGGAACCAACCTCGAGCTCCCTCGTACAGATTTCCCTCGTATGCCATCCACTTGTTTGGATTTTCCACGTAAAGTTGCATAGCCAAACTGACGAGCGAAGTGACTGGGGGTGTATGGCTCAATATAGCACATAGTATCTTGCCGATACACCAAGTGCCCGGGACAGATGCTTAACAGCCACCAGAATGCTCATGAAGATAGGGTTGAATAATTATCTGGTCCTAGAGTATCCTCGAACTTTAACCCGTACTCTCCGCCTGGAAAGTCGAGGAAGCAACGGTTGATCTCGTAATTCTAATGATTTTGGAGTGTCTTATGGATCACCGGTTCATAATGGCTCTTCCAAGTGGAGCATTCGTACATCTCCACAAAGAACGGCTTGTCAATTGGGCAATAATCTGTAGCACTCATTAACAAGGGGCAGTGCATGACAAGCCAGGCTCTCAGATATTTGTAGGGCTTCTCCACCCTAGGATTCGGTGTCTTTA
The DNA here is from genome assembly GCA_036321105.1 of Dracaena cambodiana. Taxonomy (NCBI): domain Eukaryota; kingdom Viridiplantae; phylum Streptophyta; class Magnoliopsida; order Asparagales; family Asparagaceae; genus Dracaena; species Dracaena cambodiana. Next base: position 20,574,431 of record JAYEPQ010000010.1, read on the forward strand.
CCGTAGTCGCTTCTTTTGTTGCTTTCCTTTGGCAGCTTTTCCCTTGCCCTTGTCTGCAGGGATGAAACCGTTGCAGAGTGCACGGAGGTCGCTCTGAAGGTTACTCACCATTGCGGAAAGAAGCCCGAGTGGTTGTTCATAGGCCAGTAGAACGGTAGGATAGACCACGTTCTTTGCGATGGCATCCTTAAGCAATGAAGGGACGACACATCTTTTCAGCTACAGTATCAGAAACCCAACAATTAAGCCTCTATCAGATATGGGGAACTGGGCCTAGTAGTGAAAACTCTTGAAAACTGTGTCGGGATTGAACCCTCCTTCATTCAATTCTATGGTGTATAATGTGGCTTCCATCTCTGAAATGTGCTGGTTAATTTCCTCAATATTAACTAGTCTAAGTCCGCAGACCAATGGTAAACTCTCCTTTAGATTCAAGAAGAGGTAGTCTGCCCATTTCTTATGGCCGATTCCTTGATTCCTTACTCTAGCTGGGTCGGCACAAATATGGTAATGACACATCATTTCCCAATATGTTTCATAAATACGCTCGTCCCTTGCCTTCAACATATTTAATTCATCGGTGGTTGGGATGTATTCTTCGTAAGGGATCTCACCCATAAACAGCGCGGATACTTCGTACATTTCGTGCAAAGTAAGACCTAACTCCCCTACTGGAGTAAAGAATGTACCAGTCTCATAGTTGTACATCTCAAGAAGACTGAATAAGTGATATGAACTCTGGAGCAGGCCATACTGGACATTTCAAATGGCCTGATACAAGCCTATCTCCCTTAGAGTTTGGCCATGAGAGTCCAGTACATATTTTACAAGGCAAGCCCACCACATGTTGCTTGAAGAATGGATCCAACCAGGCATTTTGAAGTCCTTATTAGGGTATTGCCCATTCTTTGCCATGAATTCGCTAAGGAAGGTCTTCGCGCGAATCGGGATCTCTCCTATTGGATGTTCTTTGGAGATTCTATCCGGGAGAAGTCCAGTGATGCACTGGTGGGACCATCTTGATAGGCTCCATGTGCGGCAAATTTCCCCATGGCGACCCATCATACTCTTGGATTAGCTCCCATTCTAACTCCCGACTGGCTGATAACCTCTGAAGGTATACCAGAGGGTAGCTTCGTTCCATATCAGTAAGGAACATTAGTAGATCGCCAGTCTGGTAAAGCCACTTGCTCTCTTATTCAAACAAAATTTCGTCTGAATTCTGCATTGCATCACCAAAGAGGAACTCTGGTTTCTCCAATGCTTCTCAGTTCATGGCTTCAAAATGAGCATCATTAATGATCTCCCTTGTGGTGGCGGGGCTGTATCTCAACAGCTTTTCCCGGCATTCCTAAGACCTAGCTTGTACGTGGGGAGCTCGGTTGTGTAAAGGAATTGGGTTGCTCGGTCTGCACCCCCAACAAATCCAAAGTGATGCCTGCGGAAGAGATGATCCACCGAATAACCAACTGCAAAAGGAAGAATTAAAGTTAGAAAGCAATTAAAAAATGCTAAGTATTGAAACGCGAAGTTAGAAATAACTTCACGTGAAGCTAAGCAAATAGCCCGCATTTATCAAAATGAGAAGTTACAAAATAACTCTGCGTTGGAAGTTAAAACACGAAGCTAAATCCATAACTTCATGCAGAAAAGTGCTGCAGTCAGAGATTACCTCGCGTAATAAAGCGTTTGACGTGAATCTAGCAAGGTAGCTTCGCGTAGAAGAAGACCAGAGGTCTCTTCTTCTCCAAGTCACCTTACTAGAGTACGGCAATGATTTTGCCAGTTAAGGAGACGTTTGGTCAGTCAAACCTGAGCCAAACCATCCTAGAGGGAGTCAAAAGTGGAGATTTTTACCTCTAATAGGCGTGGCGAAGACGTAATCGCCACTGCGACCGTTGCCATGGCCGCTGCCATCGCTGCTCGCATCAGCTGGCAACAGAGAGGAGGCGCGCAAAGAGGTGTTCTTCTTAGGTGCCATTGATCTCGAAAATTGCAAGCAAAAATGGAAAAAATCCGGTTGGTTGCAAGGGTTTTTGATCTTGAAAGTTCTTGGAGTTCTTGAAAATCTCTGAGTGAGGAAGAAAAAGAGAAGAAGATTATATTAAATGAAAAAACCCGCCTCTTGGTATTCAGCACGATGATCGGAGCAGTTAAAGCAGAACGCGAGGCTAATAGCTCTGCGTATTGAAGAGTAAATGCGAAGATAAAGTATGGGCTAACTTCACGTTCATATACATTAAACTGGAGATCCAAAGTATTTCAAAATTTGCTAAATTATAAGTCATTTTGAAAACTTTGGAGGGGTCCTGTTGGTAGTAAAAATTTCCAAAAATAGAGGAAGAATGAAAAAATAGCCCGCAGAACACGGAGCTAACTCTGTAGCTCCGCGTCTGGTCATAAAACTAGCCCCCCATTGAGTAAAACGGGGAGCTAAGTCCATAGCTCTGTGTTCAGAGTGCTTAACTCTGCGTGAGCAGATTCTCATAATTCTAAATTGATTGAGATTGAGATTTGGGCTTATCAATTACCCGAATTGAGTCCAATCAGAATTCAAAATTAAGAGATTTAAATCAAGACTAAGATATTTGATTAGAATCCTTGATAAATACAAACACTTTCCAATTATATTTCTATGGAAACTCTTATACCAGGCCAAGGCTTATAAATACCCTCTTATGGTAGCCTTTGGGGAGATCTTTTTCTTTGGATCGGTTTTTGGAGTTTAAATTACACGTGAGAGGCTTGAATCCATCAAGATTAGAGAGAGTAGTTAGGGCCGGTCATCATTTTCCTCGAGTAGAAGATTTTCACATCGGATCATCAAAAGGAGTTACTTGATAGATCCCATCGCCACACAGAACCAACTTTTCATTTTAAAAGAGAGCGATAGAATATAAATCCTCTCGTTTATTTTTCTTTTGTTAATCTTTCGTTGTAATTACTGTATTCAATGGAAGAAAGTAAGATTTTTGCATAGAACACATGGTCTACTGTGCTAGCAAGACTCTTAATGACGCACAAATGAATTATACAACAATAGAGAAAGAGCTTTTAGCTGTAGCTTTTACTCTTGATAAATTTCGTCCATATATTTTGGGGTTACATGTGTTGTTTCAGATCATTTGGCGCCTAAATATCTTTTGTCAAACAAAGATGCAAAGCCATGATTTTTATACAGGATACGTCATTTCTTTATGAAGACCCTTACCTATTTAAATATTATTAAGATCAAATCATTAGGCATTGTGTGCCTGATGACAAGATTCAAAGCATAATTTCCTTCAATCACATAGAAGCATGTGGGGCCATTTTTTGTCTAAAAAATTGGTAGCCAAAATACTCTAATATGGTTTCATTGGCCTTTTATAAACAATGCAAGTTATGTCAGAAATTATGAGTAGTAACTAGGAAGAAAGCTATGCCTCTAACACCTATTCTTACAATTGAGATATTCGATTGTTAGGGTATTGACTTCATGGGACTATTTGCTATTTCTAACAAAAATGTTTATATCCTCATAACGTTGATTACGTCTCTAAATGGTAGAAACTATAGCATGTAGAAACAATAATCAACAACCATTATCAAATTTTTACAAGAACATATATTGTCTAGATTTGGGATTCCTAAAGCCATAATAAGCAATGGGGTTCTAATTTATGTTAGAAAGTCTTTGGAAAATTGATGAAGAAATATCACATCACACATAAAATTTCTATACATTATCACTCATAGTCGAATGGACAAGTCAAACTGGCCAACAGGAAAATCAAGCAAATTTTAGAAAAAATTAATTCGTCTCACAAAGATTGGTTGTTAGACTAATTGACACTTTATGGGCTTACCATACTAACACAAAACACTATTAGGTATGTCCCCATACAGAATAGATATGGAAAAACTTGTCATTTGCCTGTAGGAATTGAACACAAGGCATATTAAGCAATAAAATCAGTTAATTTAGATCTCAATTTAGTTGGCCCAATACGAAAATTACAAATAAACGAATTGGAATAGTTAAGACGTGATGCATATGATAATTCATGCATTTTGAAGGGGAAAATGAGAATATGACATGATCACCATATCACACGCCGTGTTTTTCATCCATCCAACAAAGTATTTTATACAATTCACGCCTTCATTTATTTCTAGGAAAATTACGTTCACAGTAGATCGGACTAGTCATAGTTAAAAATATGCATCCACATGGCGCAATTGATATTGAAATCCTAAAAAATGGTCATATATTTAAAGTAAATGGAAAATGATTAAAGCATTACTTGGAATTTTCAAAACACTAAGAGGAATCTCACGATCTAGTGGATCTTTTGACATCTCATTGATACAAGCTAAACAGAGATACAATGTATATTATTGTACATTATATACTAACAATTTTGTTTGCAGTTGATATGTTTTGAGTTGTGCACTGAGATAACTTCTATATACTCTTTCTTGAATTTTATTTGTTCTTGATAGATTAATTAGAAATATCAATTCATTAAGAACAATGTACATTTAAGTTGAGGGGTTGCTTAGGAAATTAACTTAGTTTTGATATCTAAGATGCTGTCAATGATTTTGATTTTAAAAATAAATTTCTTTCAAAATCATTTAAAATTTTTCAAAACTTTCAAAAATTTTCTCGCCATGTTTTGTTTTTCTTCTATAAAAACAAAAATATTTACTAACTATACTATAGTTACTAACCTTAGAATTATGAACTAACTTTTAGTTTTAGTTATTAATTATAGAGCTAGGAATTAACAATTAGAATTTAGGAATAACACTAGTATAGGAACTAACACTTCAAAAAAAATAAAAATAAATTTTTTTTTGCTTAACGCAGTTCTCACTAAAGAACGGCTATCAAAGCCCCTATTGATGCGGCTGTCAATAGCCAAACTCTCAGGGCAAAAAAATTTCTTGCCCAAGAGCAGCTGTCGAAACCACTATCGAAGCAGCTGTCGACGACCATCGAAAGCAGGCCACATCTATAAATAGATTTTTGAGTTTCTTTTTCTCTACAACTAAACCCTAGCCTCCTTTCCACAGTATCCGAGAGAAAAATTGTTTTCTTTCAAAGGCTAAAACCAAATCCCAAGTAATTTTTTCAAAATTTCAAAAATCTCTAAGCAAGTAAGTGTTCTTCTCTTTGATTTTTTTTTGTGGGTTGTTCTTCATAAAAAGTAAATGTTTGTTTCAAAAACTTAGATCTACAATTTATATGAACAAATTCTATTAGATTGAATATAGATCTTTACTTCTTAGTAGATTTGGAGTAGTTTAGCTAATCTTTACAGATTTTTGATGAATTTTTCGGAATAATTGAAAATATATGCTAATTCAATGATAAATCAAATAAAAATCTCAACTTTAGCATAACAATTCATGGGTTGCTTGAATAATTAACATATATCAAATTCAAGCATTAAGAGTGAAATTAAAATAAAGTTTGATATATATATATATATATATATATATATATATATATATATATATATATATATATATATATATATATATATATATTGAAAGAGGAATTGGGAATTATAAAATTAGAAAAACAAAAGTGAAAAAGAAAAGAACTTAAACGAAAAGAATAGAATAGAAAAAATATATAATATGTGTGTTAAAATTCTTGAACAATTTTGAGAGATAATAATATTATGTTAAGAAAGATATTTTGTAAGTATTTTTCAGAATGGAACCAAGAAAGCAAGCCATTTCATAAAGGCTGAGAGCAAGATCATCAAGCTCATCTCCTTTTACTGTTCTCCACAAAAATCTTGCTTTCTTTCATTGATTACTTTGATTATAACGAAAGAGGAACAATAGAAAAACAAATGAGAGGATTTATATTTTATCGCTCGCTTTTATAGAAGAAGTGGGTTCTAATGTGGTGATGAGATCTATCTAGTAGAACTGTTGATGATCCGACGTGAAGACCTCCTCTTTGAAGAAAATGATGACCGGCCCTAACTTCTCTCTCTGCTGATCTTTATAAATTCAAAACTCTCGCGCGTAATTTAAATTGCCAAAAACTCCTAAAGTCTCCTCAAAGAGGCTACTTATAAACTTTAGTTGGTTATGAGTGTTTCCATAGGAATAGAGATAGAAAGTCTTTGTATTCATCAAGGATTTTAATCAAATATTTGATTTTGATTTAAATCTCTTGAATTTAAATTCTGATTGGACTCAATTCGGGTATTAGATAAGTCCAAATCTCAATCATAATCAATTAAGGATTTTAAGAATCTGCTCACGTGGAGTTAAGTACTCTGGATGCGGAGCTATGGATTTAGCTTCGTGTTTTACATATCCAAGCAGAGCTAAACTTCTGGCCGATGCGAAGCTATGGGTTTAACTCCGCGTTCTATGAAGCAATTTGCCTCTTTTCTTTGTTTTGGCATTTTTTTTTTTACCTCCAACAGGACTTGCTCCAAATTTTTCAAAATGGCTTATGACTTGGCAAATTTTAAAATATTTCGGATTGTCATTCTGATGACTTGACGTCTAAATGCGAAGTTAGCCCACGTCTTATCTCTACATCGACACTGAAACACGCGAAGCTAATAGCTTCGCGTCGCATAGCCATAACGTCTTCGATCTCCGCATCGAATACCAAGGGGCGGGTTTTTTCATTTAAATGGAGTCTCGTCTTCTTCCTCTTCACTCTTCCAAGAAATTCAAGAACTTTAGAGATTCAAGGACGCTCTAGCAACCGACAAGATTTTTTCCCCATTTTCTCGTGATTTCGTGATCAATGGCACCCAAGAAGAGTACCGTAGCCTCACGAGGATAGTCTTCATCACCGGCTGGCGCAAGCAGTGGTGGCAGAAGCTGCAGCGGTGGCCTTATCTATGCCGCACGAATCGGATGTAAATCTCCATTCTTTGACTTTAAAATGATACTTTGATGGTGATTTGGTTCGGTTTTAACCAACCAATCGTCTTCTTCACTAGCGAAATCATCGTCGTACTCTGGTTAGTGATGACTTGGAGAAGAAGAGACCTCTGGTCTTCTTCTGCGTGAAGCTACTTCATTAGCTTCGCGTAAAATACTTATTACGCAAAATTATATCCGACTATTGTGCTTCTTACGCGAAGTTATGGATTAGATTCGCGTTTAAGCTTCTGACGCGAAAATATTATTAGCTTCGCATATTTTCTTTAGACGCCGAGCTATTATTTAGATTCGCGTTTAATTCCACGCGAATTTATTGATTAACTTCGCGTGAGTTAAACATTAACTCTGAATTTCAGTACTTAGTATTTTCCAACTGCTTCAAAATATTTTCTTACTTTACTTCTTTTTTTTTGAAGTGGGTTTTTCAGTGGATTCTCTATCCTGTATGCATCACTTTGGATTTGCTGGAGGCGCAAACTGAGCAACTCAATTTCGATTCACAACCAAGATCCCCACAAACAAGCCAGGTCTTCGGTAATGTCGTGAGAAGATGTTGAGATACAGCCCTGCTACCGCAAGAGAACTTATCACCGATACTCCTTTCAAAGCCATGAATCGGGAAGCTCTGGCGAAGCTAGTCTTCCTACTCGGTGATGTAGTGAAGAATTCAGATAAAATTCTATTTGACAAAGAAAGAAAGTGGCTTTACCAAACTGGAGACTTGCTGATGTTTCTGCTAGACATGGAGTGAAACTTTCCTCTGGTATATCTTCAGAGGCTATCAGCCCATCATGAGTTGGAGTGAGACGAACCGGAGAGTATGATGGAGTTGCAATGGTCTTATCAGGTGTGTCACTGGACTCCTTCCGGGTAGAATCATCGAGGAGCATCCAGTGGGGGAGATCCCGACTCGCGCAAAGACCATTCTTAGCAAGTTTATAGCAAAGGGTGGACAATACCCAGCCTATGATTTCAGGATGCCTGGCTTGGTTCACTCTTCAGGGAATATGTGGTGGGCCTGCCTCGTCAAGTACATGCTGGATTCTTATGAATAAATTCTGAAGAAGATTGGCTTGTATAAAGCCATTCAGAATGTCTAGTATAGTCTATCTCAGAGCTCTTACCATTTGTTTAGCCTCCTAGAGATGTACAACCCCGAGACCTGCACTTTCTTTACTCTGGTGGGTGAGCTTGGACTTGCTCTTCATGAGATGCATGAAGTATCAGGCTTGTTAATGGGCGAAGTTCCCTATGAAAAGTACATCTCTACTGCCATGGAGTTGAATATGTTAAGGGCAAGGGATAAGCGCATCTACGAAATGTATTGGGAGATAATGTGTCACTACTGCATCCGCGCTGATCTGGCAGGAGTTAGAAATCAAGGCATTGGTTACAAGAAATGGGCCGATTATCTTTTCCTCAACCTGAAGGAGAGTCTGTCGTGTGTCTGCGGATAGAAGCCTGTTGACATCGAGGATATTGAACGATGTGTTGCAAAGAAAGGGGAAGTATTCTATATAACCGAATTGAACGAGGGAGAATTCAACCCTGACACTATCTTCAAGAGCTTCCACTATCAAACTCAATTTCCAGTGTCTGATAGGGGTCTAGTCACTGGGTTTCTAATGTTGTGGTTGAAGAAATGCGGCATTTCGTTACTCCCGAAGGATGCCATAGTGATAAACGTAGTTTCTAATGTTGAGGTTCAACCCTAGCACCGTTTGGACTGCTCCCTGTTATGGTGAGCAATCTTTAGAGTGGGCTTCGAGCACTTTGCAATGGCTTTATTCCTAAAGACAAGGGAAGGACCGCAAAGGGGAAGGCCACTAAAGGAAAACCAATAAAGAATCTACTATGGTGAAGACACCGAATCCTAGGGTGGAGATACTCTATACATATTTGATGGCCTGGCTTGTCATGCACTGCCCCTCGTTAATGAGTACTGCAGATTACTGTCCAATTGACAAGCCATTCTTCGTGGAGATGTACGAGCGCTCAACTTGGAAGAGCCACTACATGTCGGTAATCCGTAAGATGCTCCAGCATTATCAGAACTATGAGATCAACAGTTGCTTCCCTGACTTCCCATGCGGAGGGTACGAGTCGAGATTCAAGGACGCTTTAGGCTGCATAATTATTCCACTCCATCTTCAGGAGCATTCTGGTGGCTGCTGAGTATTCCACTTGGGCATCTAGTGTATCGACAAGACACCATGTGCTATATTGAGCCATACACCCCCAAGCCATTTTGCTCGCCAATTTGGCTATGACAACTATATGTGGGGAATCCAAATAAAAAGTTGGTGTATGAGGGAAATTTATACGAAGGATCTCGAGGCTGGTTTCACTTCGTAGCTGGGGGGACTAGAGCTGAGTTTACTTTGCCACAAAAGTCTCCCATCCTTAATATCGCTCTCAGTTTTTGCACTTGGTACAGCACTGCCAATATAGCAGTACCAAACTTCTCTATCAACCATAGTTGCTGTAAAGAGATAGAAGTTTTCTACTCTCAGTGAAAGGGAGCCAGAGAGTTAGAGTAAAGGGGATAGACGAATTTTTGGATGTGGAAGCGGAATCGTCCGATGGAGATGATTCTGATAATGTTGATGCCGGCAGCGATGATAACACTAATACCGGAGATGCTCTGCCAGTCGCCAGAGGTAAAGACACTCCCGCTCGAAGTCCATCTACAAAACGTCACCGAATATCCATAGGAGAACCAACTCGAAAGAGGAAGAAGTCAGCCGAACGGACTCTGCCTGCGATGGTAATCCCTGAGGAAGCGACAGTCCGGTTCGTGTCTGAACTTCTGGCTTCAACTCTATCCACGGCACCAGCCGAAGAAGATATCATGGCAGAGCCTACAACTGTTGCAAATGACCTAGAAGATCAGCCCATTACTGGTTCTCCAGAGCGTACCACGATGCAACCCGGAGTGGTGAAACAGGTGCTTTATTGGAGACCACCACTGTTCCTCCATCCAGCTCAACTATGGGGCTTGTCTCTGCTGGTATGATTCTGGTCATTTTATTTTATGTCTTATTTTTCTTATAGTATATTTGACATCCTTATTGCTTTTAATATCTAGATAGTCATCTTCATTCACCGATGCACTCAATAACTAGAGTAGAATCGGATGAGCAAGTGGACTATTCTGGTGCGACCGGGTCAGTGGGTAAATTGAGTAGCTCTGCAGAGGAGTTTGACATGAACTACTTCATGTCTATCCCCAATTCTACCCAAGCTTCAACTTCTCCAATGGAAGAACTGGGGAACGATGATAGGACAGAGCATGCTGCCGAGAACTCCCAACTACCGCAAGCAAAGCTTGTCATCTCCTACTCTAGTCATTTCCTTTGAAGATAGCTTTTCGGTCATTGTTGGAGTGCCATCAACCTCTCAGCCTACTATAGCGACGACTTTGGTGATCATGACCGATATTGCTTCAATTGCTGCTCCCACCAGTTTACTAGTTGAAGATTCTTTGAAATTTCCATTCGAGGCCACCTCCACAGCTTGGGGAGTTTCAGGTGGTGTTTCTCCTTCAAAGCCTTCTCCTGACGACCCTATTGTTCAAATGACCAGTGCTGGTGAGACCTCTTTCCGGATTCCAAGTTCAGCTGGTTCATTGCTGGAGCTACTGGCCCCACACATAATGAGCTTAGTGTAAGGACGAGCTCCTTCATCATTGACTCCTATGAAAGCTACACTCCCACTAGCAACTTCTTATTCAGTGCTGCCTGCTCTCAACTTGAATATTGTTGATCTGCTCGAAAAAAATTTAATCACAATGTCAATGATTTCATGCGGTTTCTAAGGAGATACATTGGCATGATTTTGGACGGAAGAGACTTCCTCGAAATTGGACGCTCGATGTTGGTCAGCTATTTGGACAACATCGAGAGAATTGGAGGTCGTGAATGAGCAGCACCTTATCGAGGCCGCCTCGAGGCCTTGGAAGAGCAAGTACAGACGCTAGACACTCTCTGCCAAGTGGATGTGGAAACGAATACTAAAATCAAGATGGCGCGGCTTTGAGTGGACTTGATGGCTTGCCAGGAAGAAATTAGGCGCCCTGGTCTCGAGAGTTAGCCGAACTCCGAGCCAATCAAGAGACGGTTCGAGGGGTTGGAGAAGGCCGATTTTGAGATCAAAGGAAGCCAGGCAGCAATCCTCAGAGCTCGGGAGACTATTGCCAAAGCTTAGACCATCTTAGAGACCAATCAGTGCAGACTGGAGGAGTTATCGAAAAGAAAGGAGGAATTAATCCTGCAACAAGGACAACTCGAACAAGAAGGCATAGTGAGGAGTCGAGCAATTGAAGAAGTCCATCTACGGTTGACCCAGCAACTTGCTATCAATGATGATGACTTGCGTCGCCTGACTCTACACTCTGTGGAAGAGACCCAACGTCAAGTTATTGACCAGACGGAGAATAAGCTGAAACTCATGAGAGAATTTTGACCTCCTTGTATCTCTTTCCTTTTTGCTTTTTTTTATTGTAATAAATGAAGAAATTCAAATTTGTTTTGAATTCTTTTAGCTTTTTGCTGCTTTGTCTTCATTCTTACAATTATGAATAAAGAAAATTCTTTGATTCTTCTATCCTTTAACTAAAATATTATTTAGAGCAACAAGTGATTATGTGCTCAGTCTGAAATTTTGGCGAAGGCAGTTCAAGACTCTCTCGCATAACTTAAACTATACATGCCAAGATGATCGGGTCAGGATCATCGGTTTCGGCAAAGGTGTCTAATTGCACATGCCTGTAGTTTGGCGGAGGTGCTTAATTGCACACGCCAAGATGATTGGGTTAGGATCATCGCTCTTGGGCAGTGGCACCCAATTTGCGTATGTCTGGTGACAGTTCAAGTGCTCGTGTGCATATCTTGAACTTAATGTCAGAGGTAAAAGTTTAACATGACAAAGTTTTATTTTGGACGGTAATAATCCAAATCTTACTGTCATCGGTAAGAGGTTAACACAATAGAGTTTTTTTACATATAGTATTTATTTAGAAATTTGCCATTTATAGGTATCATCATCCTATCACCATCTTGATTCATTAGGCGGTAGGCTCCACTTGAATATACCATTTCCACCACAAATGGTCCTTCCCATGTAGGTTCGAACTTGCCTTTTGTTTTATGGTTCATGATCATCGGCCTCTTGACAGCCAAAACCAAATCCCCTTTTTTGAAGGTCCTTTGACTAACATTCTTGTTGAATATCCGTGAGACTCGTGCTTGGTAGAGCTAAATTTGTTGTTGACCTTGGAGACGCTTCTCATTCAGCGCTTCAAGTTCTTGAAGTCTCTGGCGATGCTTCTCCTCCGTCGTCATTCTTGTAGCTAAAGCTACTCTCAACGAGAGTATCTGGATTTCTAAGGGCAAAACAGCCTCACTTTCGTACACTAGGGAGAAAGACGTAGCTTTGGTAGGAGTGCGGCTTGTGGTGCCGTAAGCCCACAAACATTCTCCTAATTTCTCATCCCAGTCTCGCCGATTAGAAGAGACAAATTTTTGAAGAAGCTTTATAATCGTTTTGTTGAAGACTTTAGCTAGACCGTTAGTTGCTGGGTTGTATAGTGTTGACACAATATCTTTGATCATGAATTTATCATAGAATCTTGAAAATCCCTAGCTGATAAACTATGGCCCATTATAATGGATAATTCTTCGAGGGACACCGAAGCGATAGATCACGTGATATTTGATAAATTTGACTAGGTTAGTGGTTTTTACCTCCCTCATGGGTACAGCTTCAGTCCATTTTAAAAAATAATCAATTATTGCAAGTATAAACCGATATCCTCTGGATGATGGTGGAGTTATTGGCCCCACTATGTTCATTCCCCATACTTCAAAGGGCCAGCTAGCAACCGTAGCATACAAGTATTCAGGAGGTTGATGTATGAAGTTGGCGTGCACCTGGCATTCATGGCAATGCTTCGCATATGTCACTATCTCGGTAATCATTTTTGGTCAATAATACCCTAGCTTTTTTATATGATCTTCGAGTTTCGGACCAGGTTGGTGAGTCGCGCATGTCCCATTGTGCATTTCTTTAAGCACCTCACTGGCCTCCTCTTTTGAAATGCATTGTAGCAAGAGATCATCGCGTGACTTTCTGTACAAAGTCTAAAGTGCAGCATCATAATAGAACTTTTGAGCTTTCTTCTTGATCGAAGCAGCTTCTTTAGGATTTTCCGGAAATATTCCGTGCAAGACATAGTCCACAAATGAAAATCGCCAGTCTCGTGGTTCAAGCATTATGCCTATTTGATATACTTCCTTAGTTTGTAGGACCATATCAGGATGGAGAAGTTCTCTATTTTCAATAGTGACACTTTTAGTAGAACCTGCTGGAAGTGCCAACATTGTAGTTAAGGCTGCGAGGGCATCTGCATAGATGTTCTAGTATCGAGGTATATGGTCGATGTAGAACTGCTCAAAATAATTAGCTAATTCAATGGCTAATTAATGATAGGGGATGAGGGCTTCATGTCTGACTCTGTACTCCCCTATCATTTGATTTACAACGCACTTAGAGTCTCTATATGCCTTTAAATAGTTCATCCCCAATTGCAAGGCTAGTTTTAGGCCGATAATGAGAGCATTGTACTCTGTCATGTTATTTGTACATGGCTCCGTGAGCGAATAACCATTGGGAATTATAGGTTTGTGCGGTGATATAAGTACCACCCCTACTCTTGCGGCGGACCACTTTGCAGCTCCATCAAAGAACAATTGCCATGATTGTTCTTTACTAACTGCATTGACTTTTGCTGAATAATCCAAAATATCCTCCAATAGCCTAGAGCTTTTTGACACTAGATTCTCTGTGAGGAAGTCGGCAATCACTTGTCCTTTCATGGCCTTTTGAGATACGAAGTGGATGCCGTATGGGGATAGTAACAATGCCCATTTTACTAATCTTTCGTTTAAGAATCCTGGTTTGGTCATTAGGATCTTTAGTGGGTGGACCCGGGATATGACGTGAATGGCCTGCCCAGAGAGGTAGTGACGCATCTTCTGGATGGCAAACACTAGAGCTAGACATTCCTTTTCGATCGGGGTATATCTATGCTCCGCCCCCATCATTGTCTGGCTTAAGTAATAAAAAGCGTGCTCATGACCGTGCTCATTATGTTGAGCAAGCAAAGCACCTAACGTGGGATCCATAGCCCACAAATATACGAGAAATGGTCTTCCCGACATGGGGGCCATAAAAACAGGAGGTTTTGTAAGATATTCTTTCAGGTCATCAAATGCTTGCTGGCATGACTCATCCCATATGATGGAAACCCCCTTCTTCATAAGCCTAGAAAATAGTTGATATCGCCCTGATAAGTTATAGATGAAGCGACGGATATCGGCCAATTTACCTTGTAATCCCCTTAGTTCTTTGAGATTTCGGGGTGGCAGCATTTCTTTGATCGCTTTCACCTTGTCGGGATCAAGAAAAATCCCTTTTAAGGTAACCACGAATCCAAGCAACTTGCCACTGGATACCCCAAAAAAGATTTAGCAGGGTTCACTTTTAGGTGATGTCTTCGCATGAGGTTGAAGACCTTTCATAAGTTTTGAAGATGATCCTCTTTATTCTTATTTTTGACAGCAAGATCGTCCACATAACACTCCACATTTTTGCATAGGTGTTCTCTAAATATAAAGCTCATTATGTGCTGATAAGTGGCTTCGGCATTCTTAAGTCCGAAGGGCATCACTGTATAATAGTATAACCCCAACGGTGTTCTGAAAGCAGTGTTTTTCTCATCATCTTGGTGCATCAATCTGGTTGTAGCCAGAGAAGTCATCCATAAAAAACAACCTCTCATAGCCACACGTGTTATCGATCATCACGTCGATAACTGGCAAAGGGAACTCGTCCTTAGGACATGCGACATTTAAATCTCGAAAATCAATGCATATCCGGATCTTGCCATTCTTTTTTTGAACTGGAACTATATTCGCCACCCAATCAGAATGTTGTTCCTCTCTAACAAATCCAGAAGTTATCAACTTGTTAACTTCAGTTTCTATGGCTTCCATTAACTCTGATCGGAAGCGTCTTTGCTGTTGTTTGATCGGCTTGGCATATTCTTTGATATTCAAGTGATACATAGCGACCTGGGGTCTAGCCCGGGCATATCTTCATAACTCCATGCGAACACGTCTATGTAATCTCTAATGAGAGCTATAAGCTCTTCTTTTTCTACGGGAGTTAGTACTTCTCTTATAAAAATGGGTTTTGGATCCACCTCAGTCCCCATATTAACTTGTGTTATTTTATTTTCTTTGGGCGGGTCACGTTATTCAAAACGGACATCCCAGAGGGTATCATATGTTTAACCTAGGATTCATCTTGAATATCAATTGGTTCTTCGTCACTTTCTGGTGCAGCTGAAACCATATTTGCTGCTAAACACTGGAATAGAGTACTGGTACTCTGATCGGAATTTTGGTCCGGTAGACTATCCTCACTGTCGATCGGAATCGTCCCTTCAGGTTCGTTCAGTGATGTGGAAGGAGTGGATATGTATCCTAAGCCTCTTCAGGTTTTATGATAGTAATCGGGGCTTTTACCCTTTGGCCTAAAGGAGGGTAGGAGATTTCGCCGTCCCTTTCCAAAATCTAATCCCGGCTTCTGAGCTAAGTTATAACCCATCCTTTTCATCATTTGTTGGGATTTTTGTTTATAATGGCCTAAAGGAGGGTAGGAGGTGATGTTTGCTCATCACTCTCACTGCTTTGTTTTTGAGTAGGTGGCGTCATCACTTTGCCAAACACAATAGGCTTCTGATGTGTTTGTCGAGAATGTACTTCAAAGATATTCTTTTGGTCGATAATTACTTTGGACCGAGAGAGGAGGGATGATCTGATCGGCATATGATATGCAGTTAAAACTTCAAGTTTGGAAAAACCATCTGCCTCTATGGTAGTGCCAGAGGGTTCCAAATCAGTAGCAACAGCAGGCTCATAAACCAACTTTATGTCTTCATTAATAACCCATTCGTCTTCGTCACTAACAGTATTGGTTACATTAATTTTATTGATATCTATATTGGAATTAATTTCATAATCTCCATTGTCTTCTTCTAAAGACTCGTTCTCAGTATCTGCTTCATTGCCACTATCGCAGAGTTCTTCATACTCTTGGGGGATCTCATGGGCAGCCTTGTACAGCATGGCATCGGTAAAATAGTTTTCCAACCCTTTAAATGGTTGTTTATCCGCAATCAGAGTCCAGACTTTTTCCTACTCATTGCAATATTTCTTCTTCCTACTCATTGCAATATTTCATGCATTGGTGGAGAGTCGACGGGACTATCATGTAGGCATGGATCCATGATCGTCCCAATAGGATATTATATGACGTGTCTACATTAATGATGTAACACATGAATGCTGTTTTCAGATCTCCGATCTGACATCGGAGTCTAATCTTGCTGAGGGGACAGCTGTTATTGGCATTGAAATCGAATATCGCAGTATTCGTCGGCATAAGACGATGCGCCGAGATTCCCAATAATTGCATAGCCTTCTTGGGATGATGCTCAGTGCAGACACAGGGTCAATTTGAATGCAGTCTAGTTTGGTGGATCCAACATATCCAGTATAAACATCTGCTATGCTTTGTGTTCCTCACCTGCATGTCTTCTGGCGAAAAGGTTATCTGCAGAATTTGCCTCCTCACTTGGTGACACTGAGGGCAAGAATCTCTTTCTTCGTTGGATGGCTCAACGATTTGTGCTAGAAAAGATTTGGAGTTTGTTAAAACCTCTCTTAGTGCTTCCTGAATTGACTTGGACAATCGTAACAGCTCGTAAAGTGTGACACGAGTCGGGATGTTAGCCAACTAAGTTATGAAGTCAAATTGGAATGGGGCATCTTTCGCTTCATTGTTCTTCTTTGCACCTTTCTAAAAACAAAGCCCCTTCTGTTTTGCAGACTCTCAGTATACTTCCTTGCTAGGACCTACCCTTGAATAATCTTTGAGATAAGCCTTGTCGGATCTAGTATCAGATGGACCTGCCTCGTCCTAGTGATTGGCCATAGCTATGGCCTCCTCTTCTGAATTCATTAGTGCATTGGCAATTACGTATTCTTCTTTAAAATTTGCAGAGATAGTATTACTAGTCCGCCTCCTTCTTTGTGTGCTAGACGAAGTCCACTACTCATCTTGCAGAAGATCCGAGTGAACCCACATAACCTCCCCCTTTTTGTGGTACCGGAGTTAGTCCTTTTTGTGCACTTTTATGAGGATCATGATTTACTACTATCAGTTTGTCTGCCGGCACTGGCGTTACCCCTGCGGAGAACTCATTGGTTCCTACCATCAAGATTGCCATATTTGATAAAACTTTCGTCTATTCCTCTTTAATCTTTAAATGTTAGAAATCTGGCTTCTATTAATGCCTAGATCCGGTTTTTGAAAGGATAGCAATCCTTAGTTGGGTGTCTGATATTCTGATAGTACATGCAATAATTAGGGTCATTGGTTTTTCCAACGTCTTTCGATTTTTAATTCTCTGAAAGCTTCAGCATGTTCTTTCTGAGGAGGAGATGGTATAGAGTACATGTCTGCACCATTTTAAATGTATAAGTTCTATTTTGTCGGGGCCTATTCTGACCTGCACCTCTCGGATTTTGAGGTCTTAGGTTTGCCGGACTTGTTGGTTTTGGAGTAGCATCTAATACGATCACAGCCTTTCTTTTATTCTTAGGATTCTATAGATATGGCCTACTATTTGTAAAGTTTCTTGTGCCACAAGATTTCTCAATATGGCGAATTATATTTTTCACCTGGTCTCCTTACTTTAGCAAGTCCTTCCAAGTTTTGGACTCCACGGTTCCCATTTTTATGAGCACGCCGATTCTGAAATTATGTTTGCAGGTTTCTAGGATTTCTTGAGTCATACCATGTCGACAATACACGGATTTTTTCCTGAACTGTTCAATGAAGCTTTTGACCGCTTCTTCTTCTCCTTTTTTCGTTGCAAGGAGGGAATGAACCAATATTTCGATATCATCCTCAAAGAAACGTGCCAAGAACTATTTTTCCACATCATACCAAGTATTAATGGTTCTCAGGGGCAACTGTATGAACCATGTAAAAGTAGGCTCTCGCAGGGTGCTCACAAAAATCTTGGTCATTATTGGGTCATTTTCCATCAGATGATCGGTTTGCGATAAGAAGTAGTACATGTGTTGGTTTGGAGACCCCTTCCCATCATATGATTCCAACTTAAGGGGTTTGTACTTTTTCGAAAAGAGGAGAAATCCCACTCAAGCATATATGGCCTTGAAATCCCTGATTCCTCCAATTCCTTTTTTTGCATCATGCATCAAGTTGCTTCTGTAGTTTTTTCATCTTCTCTTCATGAGGATCGTGGAAGCAAAACTTATCGTTTTCTTCATGTAATGAATAAACTTTTTCTTCTTTATCTTTTTCATTTGTCTTGAGTGGTAGTTCCTCATTTGTTTTAGGTGGTGGTCCCGAGGAGGAGGTGTTAGCCTTATCTTCGACTATCTTCTGAATATTATCGACCACTTTAAAGAGTATTGCCTTGAGGTCATCGATAGTTTTTTGTTGGTTTCGAATCATTTGCTCTTGGGTTTCAAACCTCTAATCGATGTCATCGGACCTGTCCACCGCATGCAATGCCAATTTTCTTGGTCGGAAAGAAGTATATGATTGTGGAGAAGTTATGGCTGAATTGTCGCTGTCATAGTTGTATGAGCCCGCTGCAAGTTTCTTATAATTTCGAGGGGCGACGACTCCTGTCTTGAGTCGGATAAAATGATGAGGTTCCTCGAAGAAATCCGGGTCCCTGCTGGAACTTTCCAGTGCTGATGGCATTGAACTGTTGCTCTATCAGGTATTCAACATTTTGTTTATCAGCCTTTGATTATGTATAATGGCTGTTTTACGCAGAGCTAAGGAGTAGCTTTGCATTTCAGAGCACTTATGTGAGGCTGGACTGTAGCTTTGCGTTTTATGCTAGCCCTGCATTTTATGCTGGCTTGGCATTTCTGAAGAAGTGTAATTTCAGTTGGTTGTTTAGCCTCGTGTGGGAAAAGATCCTCGCACGCAGGCATTACCTCGCGATTTATGCAAGAATTTTTGGTTTCGCATTTAATGCTAAGCTCAAGTATTTTGACAGCCTCGCGTGGAGAATTTTCATCGCACGCTGGCTTATCTTTAGAATTGACTTTACATTTTACGCGAGTTTTGGCACTTTTACAAGTTTCATAGCCAAGTTCAGTAGCCTCGTGTTGAGAAATTTCATCACACGCTGGCTTGTTTCTGAATTTAGCCTCACATTTTATGCGAGTGTTGTCAATATTACTAGTTTCATATCCAAGATCTGTAGCCTCGCGTGGAAAGATTTCTTCACATGCTGGCTTAAAGTCAATTTCGCGTTTTACATGATTTTCACTGATCTTGCGATAAACGCAAGCCAGTTCGCAAGGTAAAGTCATAGCTTTGCATTCTGCCTCTGCTTCAGCCTTGCGTTTTACGCGGGCTTTGAGGGCTCTTCGTCTTTCTCGATGATTCTGATTTTGGAGTTGAGATCTGGTAAGTCCAGTCTCTCGACCCTGTTTAGCAGTATGAATAGCATCCTCCTTTAGGGTTTCCGCTCAAACGATGGCTCTATAGCCGCGGACTCAAAGGATCCCCGATTAATGGAGAATTTCATATTACTCGATTTACAGGTTTTAGAGATCATGCGATGATAGCGCTGCATTTCAGTTAGATCACCCGATCTAGAGAAAGATATTCTTCATACATTTACTAGTTGATCTCAATGATGAGCACATCCACGACCGATCCAATTTTGTTCATATCAGATTGTGCCATGATCTCTTCTTCAGTAAAAGAGACGTCTCGCACTGTGGTCGCCAGTTTGTTCTACGCAAAAATCTTTCTTTTTTCCATTGATTACTTTGATTACAACGAAAGAGGAACAAAAGAAAAATAAATGAGAGGATTTATATTTTATCGGTCTCTTTTACAGAAGAAGTGGGTTCTAATATGGCGATGGGATGTATCTAGTAAAACTTGTTGACAATCAGATGTGAAGACCTCCTCTTTGGAGAAGATGATGGCCGACCGTAACTTCTCTCTCTGCTAATCTCTATGAATTCAATACTCTCGCGCGTAATTTGAATTGCCAAAGACCCCTAAAGTCTCCTCAAAGAGGCTATTTATAAACTTTAGTTGGTTATGAGAGTTTCCATAGAAATAGAAATAGAAAGTCTTTGTATTCATCAAGGATTCTAATCAAATATTTAATTTTGATTTAAATCTCTTGAATTTGAATTCTGATTAGACTCAATTCGGGTATTAGATAAGTCCAAATCTCAACACAATCAATTAAGGATTTTGATAATTTGCTCACGTAGAGTTAAGTACTCTGGACGTAGAGCTATGGATTTAGCTTAGCGTTTTACTTATCTACGTGGAGCTAAACTTCTGGCCGACGCGAAGCTTTGGGTTTAGCTCCGTGTTCTACGAAGCTATTTGCCTCTTTTCTTTATTTTGGCATTTTTACCTCCAACATTCACATAGGCATAGAGCTACAAAAGCAAATAAGAAACTCTTGGGGAAGTATGAATAATTTAAGGTCTAACCCAAAAGAGCGATTGACTACTATATAAAACACGAGAATCTTGCCTTTAGAGCACAAATGCAGGCTGCAAGATTAAGAGTATACAAGGCATCAGCATATATTGCCTTGTAATGAGGTAGTGCGAGAATTCTATGACAACTTGCAACCAACAATGGGAGATCAACACACATATTCAATGGTAAAGAGCAGGGAAATACCATTTGCTAGAGAAGAAAACTTACGGGCTATTCCTATTCCTGATGTCCCTGAAGATGAACCATCCTTTTGTGATAGAATCAATGATATACCAAGCAACTCCCGAGCATTTAAAGAGCTCTATAAGAACATCAATGATTATGCTTTCAATGATAATTTCTTGAAAGTGAGCTATTTAAGGCATAAGTAGATTTTGATATGCTTATTTATCAAATATAATATCATACCACCCTATATAACAATGGAATTATATTCAAGAGACGTGATGTTATTAAATATGATTATGAAATGGCACCCATTCGATGTCACCTCCATTATGTACTTCACGGTAATTCAATGCATGGGACTGGTCCATGACTGTATCTTGTACCCGAGAGCAGTAAAACTAGTACTAGTTATGTTGTCTCTGATAACGAAAATCTGCATCAGCAATGGGATTGATTTGTCATCAACTGATACGGTCACCTGTTTGCTGCGGCCATTTTGGGATACAACCTTTCGAAGGAGTATGAGTGCTTATTATGCCCAACAGGAGAAGCATGTATAACAAGAGTAACCATTAGGTGCTGCCTCATTGGCTGAACATGGTAAGCAACAGCCAAAATAAGGAGGTACAGTAGCTCAGAAGCCCCCCAACCAGTAGAGATTATATTTGAATGAGTCGATAATAAAGATGACTAATACATTCAATGAAAAACTATAAGTCATCAAGACTCGATAAGGCCAAACCGAGCATCGTCAATAATATCAACATCGGCTTCCAATCAGGATGTACCAATATATACCTAGTGAGGATGCTACCATTTTTCCTGATGAAGATGAAAATATGAGCTAGGGGACCACAAGGTTTCGTCGGTATCAAAGATGCAAGTGATAATAAATCCACTAGTATGATAATTTCTTTTAAGAATTTTGATGACAGTTTTAAAAATTTTGCATGATGAGCCCAGAACACTGAAGAGTTCATGGAACCACAAAATAAAGAAATCATGATATTTAATAATTTGAAAGAGCCATTCAAAATCGAGCTCATAATTTTATAACATCAAGATGAGTATGTTATTTTGCATGTTGATGAGACCAAAATACTTACCGACATGAAAATGCTCGAGGATGGAATATAGACAACGATAAATGTAAGATTTCCAACTTTAAAATTTTACTATTGAATAAAAGAAAGAAGAGAAGGCATAAATTAAGAAAAAATAAAAACAAAATGGAGAAATTAAATGCAAAATTGACAAAAATGTAAAGTTTATCAATATCAAAACATAAAAAGATACACTATGAAAGTGAAAAGTAATCAAGAGGTCGTAACAGCTATAAATTTTTTAGTATGTGTATATTATTTGTACAATAATTTCCATATTTATTTACCATCCTTGATTCGTATATGAGGGCATACGAGAGTTTAGGTGTGGGGGATGATTAGGAGTTGTATATTTTCTTTTTAGGATTTTTATTTTTTTATTAGATTTTATAGTTTTTAGGATTTTAAGTTTCTTTATTTTACACTTTGGATAGTTTTTAGGATATAAAAAATTTTAAAAAGAAAAAAATGTTAAAATAAAAAGTGAAAAATGGTTTAAAAAATTGATTTTATGTAATAAATTAACCTAATTACAAATAAAATAATAAATTTAGATATGAAATTTAATAGAAGAGTAAATTGGATAATACACTTAGAATTTTATAAAAAATATTAAATTTAAAAAAATAAATACTGCTAATAGTATTTTGAGGTAAGTATGCATCTATTTTTATCCTCATAATGTTTATTAGCTTAAGGATAAAAATAATAACAATTAAGTAGTTTTTTCTCTCTAAGCAAAAAAAACAAAAAAAAGGAGAAAAAAGAATAAAGAGGTGAGCCTAATATTTAAGGCAATGATCATTTCAAAATAAAATAATAAATTTCTTAAGAATTACTAAGTAGTTAGGTATTTGCGCCTAAGCAAACATGAATATTCACACAAACGGTATTTTTAAGATATAGAGTACGATCCGAGTAATCGAGTATTTGTACCTAACCAAGCGTGAATATTAGTATAAAAGGTGACAAAAAAAAAGAAAAAAGAAAAAACGAGTAAAGAAAGGAAAAAAATTGTTTAAAAAGAAGAGATGAATCATGAGTTAGAGTTAGAGTTCAAAATCGAAGTAGATAAACGCACGTGCACATAGATGTATAGTAGACAATGAATTACTTATTAGTGGGTATTGAAATATATATAATTTAAATTTTTAATTAAAATGACAAGTGTATTTAGTATAATGTCTAACTTGAAAATTGATAATCTAAATGCGCTCTTGAGTTTGTATATTGGCTATCCTTATTTTTCTTTTCTTTATTCCTTAATTTATCTTCTTCATGATATTTGTGGGTAACATCGTTGAAAACCCTCACAAGACATAACTCGTCTGCTAGGATAATTTAGAGATTTAACGGTTTGTTGAACATGCTAAGTGCAACCGTGATTCATGTAATTTTCGTTTTATTTTTAGGTCTAGATTTTGCTCAAGAACTAGCAAAAAATAGGTGTAGGGTGCAATTAGTGTTATATTTTGCATATTTTCTCCCATATTTTAATTATTTTTTGTATATAAATAATTGGTATTCGGATATATTTAGTGTGTTTTTATAGGTAACAAAGGATTTGCAAGAAAGAGAACAATAAGGGCAAATTTATGACAAATACGAGTAAAGAAAGTCAATCATGGTGAAGACATGAACTTATATGCAACAACAGTAATTTCAAGAGCATTTTCAACAAGGATAAAGTTTAAATTGAAAAATTTTGCGTAGGAGAAATTTATAGAGTTCAAAAGTATCTTCAAAATGCCACTAATAATAGCTCAATCTGAATTCGTATGCAAAAATTATAGTCATTTTAGAATGGAATATTCGGTCCAGCAGGCTAGGGTATGCTGAAACTAATTTCGGGTTTTGCCTTGAAAAATGGTATATTGTGCCATCTAATCTCAACTATTGGTTTCTAATACTATGGATTGAATTAGGATTATATATCTTGAGATTAGTTTGTGTTGGATTAGGATTACATCGTTTGTATCGAGTTTAAGTAAGAGTAGGATTGTGTTTAGATTATAAATACCCTATGAATTCTTGTAAATTGATATGGATTTTTAGATGCACTTTTGATTAATAAAGATTAGGATTTTGCTGAAAGGGTGACGTCAAGCTTCAGGAGTAATTCTATTATTGTTCACTACTTTCTAGTGAGTAGAAATCTCTTAGTTGCTTTTTAGATAGATTTAATTGCTTTATAATATAGATCTTTAATAGCTTTTATAGAAAATAGGATTTTTAATGTTTTCTAACAATAAAATATAATCTTGTTAATTAGTAACATAAGTAGCTAACCTAATTTAGCTTTACAATGTAGATGAAATTAGGAATCAACCATATAATTGCTTTTTATTGTTTTCTTTCTAAAATAAAATAATAACGACGAATTTTCTATGAAAAAATTAAAATACAACAACTCGTAGATTAATACTTTGATAGGTTATATTTGAGTTATTCTTGATAACCTATGCATAGTTAGGGTTTGGAGTTGTAAATTTTCATCTATTTTTATAGAATTATCTAATAATGTAGTTTATATTTATGAAATGTAGTATCTTTGATGAGTTATACTTGCACGTCACTTGATAGCTCATATTTAAAACATTTTAAATAAAAATTAAAACTAAAAGATTATTTTTTTATGATAAGAAGAAGATAATAGAAGTAAAACTTGATTGTGAACTAGTGGATTTCATATCCTAAGCTAATTAGAATAACTAAAAAATCAAGTTAAACCCACAGTTAACTCGGTAGAATATTAGGAGAAGTTAGAATATAAATACCTTAGATCCTTTTCAGATTGACCTATTTGTGCTACAACCAACATTGTGCGCTTGCTGATGAGTGCCATATATTGCATATTTATAGCCACGATATTATCTATTTTTATATTTAAATAATACTACTCGGGTATTTTAGTGTGTTTTTCAGGTAAACATATTCCTATAAGAAGATGGCATAAACTCGTGGTCGGATTAGGAAACCAAGTCCAAAGAAGAGTTAAAAGTGAGCAAACGTATAAAACTATGATACTGCAGCGAGTCAAAATTAATTATAGTTATTTAAATTAAAAGAACAAGCCTTGAGCTTCATGCAGAAGAAAGTTGAATCCCATAACTCAAAATTCTGCCGCTATTTAGCGGTATTTGTAGCCAAATAGCAGCACTTTTGGGCCCACATATCATGAAATTTTTATGGTCTTCGATGTAATTTTGTAGTTACTAACTTGTACTCAGATTAGGGTTTGGTTCTCTGAGGCCTATATATTGGCCGTATTCTTATAATCTAGAGCTTTTTGAGATGCAATTTTTGTACTCGTATTTTTTTAATAAAATTAGGGTTTTGTCGAATAGGTGACGGCTATCATACCGAACTCCAGAGGTATATTTTGCAGCTCATCATTGTTCTTAGGTAATTTTCTTTTGTTTGCTTTTTAGTTTAATTTAATCTTGCTTTCTAGATTGGATTTTCTTGCTTTCATGAATAAAATTATGATTTTAATAGTTAGAACTATGAGTAGATAAGTTAGTGTACACCTAGAATCTAGATAAAATTAGGAATCAATCATGTAATTTGCTCTTTATTGTTTTCTTCCTAAAGTAAAAATAAAAAAGATATTATTTTTCCATAAAAAGATTAAAATATAAGAACTCAAAAATTAATACTTTGATGGGTTATATTTTAGTTAAATTTCTTGATAGCATATACTTAGTTAGGATTTGGAGTTGTTGGTTTTCATTTTCTTTATTGAATTATCTAATGATTTGGTTTATTTTTATGCAAAATAGTTTCTTTGATGAGTTATACTTGCACATCACTTAATATCTCATACTTAGAATACTTTAAATAAAGATTAAAACTAAAATATTAATTTTTATGATAGGAAGAAGATAATAGAAGTAATACATAATTGTGAACTAGTGGAATTTATATCCTAGGCTAATTAGAGTAACTTGAATTCAATCTAGAACCTTGAATTAACTCGTTAGAATAGTAGGACAAGAAAAAATGCAAAAACACCTTAGATTCTTGTGGGAACGACCTGTTAACGCTACAACCGATACTGTGCATTTGCAGTAGATTTTTTACATCACTTGCAGTAGATTATTCACATCAACTGTTATAAACGGGCATCAACTGGGAATCATACCCGAGAGCAGCCGTCGATAACACCATCGAAAGGCATGGCTGCAGAGTTATTTTATAGGGATTTTTGCAGAGTTATTCTATTAGAGTTTTTTAAGGATATAAATAGCCAATGAATCTCAAGTTTTGTGAGGCGAAGCAGTACCGTTTGGGAGAATAATATTGAGTTTTAGATTCAAAATTTAGTTTTTGTATTCATTCATAGAAATCTATAAAAGAATTCTTTTTATTTTTATTCATAACTATGATGAGTATGAGTGGCTAAATTCTTGAGTTGGATCAGATAAAATAATAAAACCTAAGTGATTTACTGGAATGTTTTCTTATATACTTATTAGTTTTAATTGTTTTATATGGAATTAATATAATTGATTCTTTACTATCTTTGAATGGATCAAATATGATTTTAAGTTTTTGATGCTTTATAATTTGACGATATATTCGTTGCTTAGTTTTTGATATATTATAGACTCTTTGGCATGATTTATGCTTAGACTTTGAATGTTTATTCTTATTATTCATATCACATGCTTAGATAAACTCAAGATTCATATAAGATTAATTAGGAGAAATTAATCAAAGTATCAAAGTTCACAAGTTCATATATTTTGAGCTTAATTGAATTATTTTTTTTATTGTAAGAATACCATGTGATCTATGCAATTAAGATAAAAAGCATAAATATATTTAGTAAATTATCCTATAGGGGAGTTACATCCATCTGACCAATAATTTTAATATTAGAAAATCTTTCATCTTTAATTTTAGTTTAGTTAATAAATATCCAATCTTTACTTTTATTTTTTTTAGTACCGTAATTTATTCTTATGTCACACAATTAACAAACGATCCTTGAGATAATGATCTTAGGTTATTATCCTTATACTACTTATCGATATTTTGCACTTAGGAGTGTACGGTTATATTGCAGTCACATTTTCTACAATTAATTTTACTAATTAAACATGTGATTTCTTGATGAAATCTCTCACATGTAATACAAAGATATATTATTAATCCAATCTCAAGATTATACATGCTCAAAATTGTATTTATCTTGACTTTCATTGTATGTGTCACACCGTGCATGTTATATGTGCACATACCGTATCGTTGTCCCAGCATACTCAGTAGTTCATAATATAACTACTATAAATTTTGCATCTTAACCCTGATTGGTCTCATTCTAGTTCTATTAGAAAGATAATTCGTCAAACTATAATTTTTTCAACTACAGCGGATCCTAGTTTAGTCATTTACCTTACCTAGAAAAAAATAAACTTAAATTTGCACATAGTTGTTGTACTAGGTCAACAACTTAGAAGTAATACTTAAAAGTAATAGATCAATGGTAAAATGACCATAACTTTTATCCTAGAACTCCTATTGGCCTCATTTAAGGTTTATTAGAAATGTAATTATCTCGAGTTGATTAAAATTTTAGGCTCTAAATTTAATTTTATCTTGATAAAAAAAATAACCTATAATTCTCAGCTATACCAGATCCATGATTAAACAATCATAACTTTTGTTCTAAAACTTTAATTAAGCTCATTTAAAAATCATTGGAAAGATAATTGAATTATCTATAATTGTAGTAAATCCTAGCCTCTAATTTCATTTTTACCTAGACAAATAAGACCGGAAGTCTAACTGTCTATTGAATTGCAGAAATATAAGCACACATGTTATGTCCGTGTATATACTCCTTAACTTATGATGTGATACACACATATACATATTAAATCATCCTTATTACTAACTGTATATGGTGAGTTTAGATCTATCATAGCTTATGTTTAGGCACACATATTTTTTCATACATATTATTACTTGTACTTGCTATTCTTACATGGAAATGATATGCATGTATGTGAACTTGTTTTATAATTCTTATACTTACCAGTATTGCCATGTGTATCATCTTATATTTACATAGATCCCTTATTGCGTATGTCACATTAATACTTAGCATATACTACACTGTGGATATATGAGAAATAAATAGCAGAATGAAATACATATTATGAGAGTCTCTTGTCTACATTGTAGATATGTAAGAAATAAATAGCAGAACGAAACACGTATTACATATGTGAGAAATAAACTACATATACTATGAGAGTCTCTTGCATTGTGGATATGTGAGAAATAAATAGTAGAATGAAATACGTATTATGAAAGTCTCTTATCTTATTTGGGATGCATTCGCCAATCTGTGTACTAGCACCATCGATTTTCTAATTGTGCCTAGTAACATTTCACCCAAGGTTTAGAGATCGGTACTTGGACCATGATTTTGGGCATATACGGATATCCATTGTGCCTAGCAACGAGTCCAGTTCGTGTGAAGACCAGATTTGGGGCAGTGGTACCGAGTATGTACGCCATTCAATTCCAAATTAATATGATAGAAAGTGCATCTATTTACCTAATTATGTTATATTAGGCATATCATGTACTACATGATTGATATTATATATTACATATCTTGTTGCTTAATTAGATAGTTTGATCATATTATACTACATATATCATTTGCTTTATAATTTATGTTTTCTTATACATACCTTGTACTTCATAACCCATGTGCATGATAATGTTTTATTATACATACTATATACTTCAAGATTCAAGTTATATTATATCATATCATGTATTTTATGATTCACATGCATATATCTCTTACATTATTCCTACTAGCATGTGACACTGATATAATTTCTATAATATGGCATGAGCTTAAGTTTGTATTTTTATTTGGGTTCTGACCCTTAAAATTATCACACCCTAGCTTTGCTAGTTGAGACAACGGTACCCGAGAAGGAGGACTCACCCCTCGAGGATCGACATTTTCAGGAGTAGGTTGAATGCCAACAGGCAGGTTCTTGTAGTATCCTCATTCTTTTCGTACATATATCATCTTGGCTTGTATATGCATATGTATCGTCCTTTCTAATTCTGTCCGTAGTATTTGGACTCTCTTATATATATCTAGTAATTATATTGCTCTGTTTTTATATTGTTCTTAACTAACTCTATATGAGTAACATTTTGATATTCATATTGTTTATCATTTCTATATATCTATTTTTGGATATTGATATAATTATACTTGTAATATTATGGCCGATAGATTCTGATATGTGGTATCTATATCATATTTGCATATTTTCATATCTCTTTCCTTTGTTTGTATGATGTAATGACTTCGTGCAATTCGTTATTGAGAGTACCAGCCGGTGACACCTATCTGGGACACACCTGGGCCTACCAATGTAATTTGGAGTGTCACAGAATAATATCAAAGCAGCCATTATTTTTATCATTTGACCCATGACCTTAGAATTCTACCATATTCATTCAAACAATATTCGTTAATATTTTCTTATTTCATTATCTTGTTCTATATCATATGCTTTGTTTCCAATCACGATTCCATCCTTATCCATTTATTTCTAGAGAAGTGACTCCCCATTGTCAAGAGAGGACAGCTTTTGAGAACAAGGAGGCTCTTCATGGAGAGTGTGATCTGATGTGGGAGCTTATGCGTGCCATAATAAAATTGAATGCATTGCTCAGGGCAGGTCTTAAGGTAGCCCAGCATTAGGAGTTGGTCACTGGAAGGAGGAAGCCAGATATAGAGCATAGAAGCATCTAGTAGGCCAGATGTCTAGGGCATGGAGCAATAGAGTTCCTTCAGCTAAGCATGGGAAGGGGACAGGGGAATTAAAGTGATTAAATACAGATTTGAATAGTTTTATCCAATGTGTTTTTAGTGATCAAAGTGTGTGTAATGAAAAGATGAAATTAAAGCGTAGGAAGGGAATAGGGGAATTGAAATGAGGAAGAATTATTGAAACTTAATTAGTTAACTAGTTTAGGTTCATATGGTATCTTATAGTCTATTTATTGTCTTGTTGGTTGAAGGGTTGTGTGTGAATATGATTATTCTTGGGTTCAAATTGCATAAGAACTTTTATTTTTCTAGAATGAAAAATATTTCTAGGGTTATGGACCAAGAAAATGGGTTTTGGCTAAATAAATAATAATATATATTTAACAATGAATCATAGACTCTTATGTAAATGACCTTACAATTTAGAAAAATAGTTTATGAACTAAGGAAAAATATAGGAAAGTATTTATAAATAAAAAAATAATAATAGTTAAAATGATAATTTGATAAATCTATTCAAAATTATACATAACTATATTATTTATTCAAATATATCAAATAATAACACGAATAAGTAAATTATCACTAAGTAAATATGTATGCCGGTTTAGGATAGGTACATCCTATCACCTTAAAGAAAAATTTTGTTCTCAAAATTTAATCAAAGCATAAAATGACTAGTTTCAAATGTCGTATTCATGCTCCCATGTTGCTCCTTCAGTAGATCGAGTTCAAAACTTGGCTGGTACTAAGAATAAAATAGAATTAAAGGAAGAATAAATGGAATGGAATTAAAGCATAGAATCAAAGGAGTAGTGTGAAAAGATAACAAATAAAGAAGATTAAGAAAAATAGAATTAATGGAAAGAAAAAAAAAATGGAATTGTTGAACACTTGTATGTCTATATTGTATGTCTATAGCTATGATTTCTAACCGAAGTTTACGGATAAGGTAGCTCAATTTGGTTTGGTCAACCTATTTGTTAGTTGACTGCTTTTACACAACTTGTAAAGCCCTCAAATCTAGTTCAGAATGCTAGTAACATATTCCATTGGGATTATGGTAAGTATCTTATAGAATAATAAGATTTAAAATAGTTTGTAATTAATCATATATTCCTTGTTTAAAAAAGCTAACTACAATTTCTTTATATATTAATGGAAATTATAATAAACTATACTAATTTTTATCTCATATCCTATGTGGTACATTTTGAGTTGTAGTATTACTTACCATTATAGCCTTACCTATTTAGGACTCCTAGGAAACCAATCAGAAATCAAAGATCCTTAAATCCTGTGCTTGTAAAGCCTTGAATCTTGTGCTGCCATCATGTCATTAATGACAACTTATGATTGTGATTGATGTTGGCTTGTCATTACATCATCTATGACAACTTATGATTGCCAAGGATATTGGCTTACCATCAATTGCGCAAAAAAGCCTCGTAGCAAAGGGTGTGCACAGCGTAGTCTACCATTGATGGCCCATGTCTACCATCTATGATCCATGCCTGCCATCAGTGGCTAGCCATCAATGGGCATGTGTATGGCCATCAATGACTACTTATTTGACCATCAAATCCAGCTTCTTTCTCTCTTTAAACAATGGTATTTTTCACTTTCGAACTTCAGTTGTGCTAACATCGTTACGGAGATGATGCAGAGCACTACAATGTGGCAATAGATTCTATAAATTTATTCACATTATATCAATGTCTAACATCACATTGAAGTTGTATTAGTATTATCAATATTGTTTGCCGTCTTACTTGATTCTTTTGCACATCCATCAAACCAATACATACTCCATACAACTTTTCATACTAACAAAGTCAAATCAGAGACCATATATTAGCATATATTCAACATCTACATCCCCCTAATTTTAACCAAATAAAATATTTGCAAATTTAGGCCAAGGATAGGCTTTACATTTTAAAAAAAATTTACGCTACTACCTTTTACTTTTTGGTTTCAAGATCTAAATTCAGCATTTCCTCAAGAGAAAGGGTTTGGATTTAAGCACATCTTTTGATTTGGCCACCTTACACCCCTCTAAATCTTTAACTAAAACTCTATAACTGCCAATCTCCTATGCCTAGACTATGTTTTGAGAGATCAGTTGGGAAGTGTTTTGGGGTGTCTTAGAGTAATGTATGAGTTTTTAGATAAGTATTTTGAGGTGTTTTTAGAATATCTAAAAATATGAGTGCTTTGAAGTGTTTTTGGAAATACCTCGGAATATTTTGGAGTATTTAGATTTTTTAATTAAAAAAATACACTATTGCTTTTTTCGTTTCGATCCTCTCCTGTCTTTCATTTCTCTAAATTGGAATATATTTGTTGTTTATATATTTATTAAATATATGAGAAACTAAAC
Source organism: Dracaena cambodiana (assembly GCA_036321105.1). NCBI lineage: Eukaryota > Viridiplantae > Streptophyta > Magnoliopsida > Asparagales > Asparagaceae > Dracaena > Dracaena cambodiana. The sequence goes on from JAYEPQ010000010.1 coordinate 20,606,472, forward strand.
ATCCAAGTGTGTTATGATACACACTACCAAAACAATCTAAAACACAAGTTTTGAGAATAGGTGAAAACAAAGTTTAATAGGTTCCGAAATGGATACTTACAGTATCTGAATCCGATCAGCCCTAAATTCTATTTTAGTTTTTATGGCTTCCAATTAGAGAGTTGCTAGATGTGCCCCATACTTTTCCTAGTGAGTCCCAAGGTAGTTTAAAGTATGCCCATTTTTTCTTAGTGAGCATCATGATTTTTCCAAGTTTGACAAACCCAATCAGTAAGTGGGAAATGGGGCTCACTAAGAAAAAAAGGTTTCACTAAGAAAATAGTTGGGCCTCGCTAGGAAATTCGGTCTCACTTAGAAATAGGGAACGCGATCTCCCTACTAATCTCTTCCGCTCCAACCTTCCCTCTTTTCCTTCAACTTCCTTCGCCCAAATCGCCTTGCTATTTTACGCTCATAACTTTCCTTTCTTTCCGACCTCGTCATCCACCGCAGAGAGCAACTCGCACAACCTATAAGACTCTATATACAAATCTAACTCCAGAAGCCAGCCGAGAGTGCAACTCTGGCAAAACTTACACTGAACGAGCTGGCAGTCCTGTCCAGAGAGCAGTTAGGCCGATGAAGAGACACCGAGCAGCCCCATGTTACATTTTGTGCAACTCTGTTAGTCGAGGTGTATACCCTGGTGTGGGGCTTTGCTGGACAACGTGTACACCTCGGACTAGGCTTCTTCTTGGTCAGGGTTGCAATCCCGGCCAGCTAATATTTACTTATAAACATAGACCTAGATAAGTTGTCAAAAATTGTTTAAACTTGCAAAATTAGTTAATTTAACAACTAATCATTATATCAAAAACCACATATAATAATATTCAAATACATTACTTGTATATATTATGGGTGAGCACAATAAGGACAAAAATATAATATTTTTTATACATTAGTTGTTCAAAGTTACAAAGTTATCAAACACAAAGCTTACCGATGTTACAAAATTATTAGCACTATGTACAACCCAGTGCTACTGCATATTGCTAAATAAATTTTCATTCATAACTCTATTATCTCCTGAGTGGAGATGAATGGTGAAATGATTTGCTTGAATTCATCGATACGTCCTAAATATGTTGTGTCCCAGGCACTGACATAGTTCATCTTGACTTCCAAAAATCTGAACGTTTATTCATTAATTAAAATATCTAAAATAGTAAATCAAGCTTTATACACAAAAAATTAATCTCTTATACATATCTGACAAGTACTAAAATGCAAACTATAATCACCATTACCGTCACGGACTTAACTCGACTGCTTTTTATAGTTGCCTCAACCTAAAATAGCAAAAAAATTTAGAAGTTCAGTGGATATGTAATATTTTATTATAACTTATTCAACATCAAACTCTAACCCCATTAAGAAAACTATATCTAAAACTATTAAAAATAGTTAGGTTGGGAAAATCAACCCCGACCAAAGACAGTACTGGTCGTCGTCAACCTAACTAGTTGTTGAGCAGGTTGGGTTTCGTCTCCCCGACTAGGGTTTCTGTTTCGACAACCAAACAATAGGCATGACTACTCTACATATTACTAAAATTTATAAAAATCATGATTTTCATTCATCATTCAAATTAAGCTGTATCTTGAGTCCAACATAATTTTAACCATATCTCTAAATAAGGAAATTCATCGATTTTTGCCAAATTTGTAATCTTATTTTCTATTTTCTTCAACATCCTTTCAACTCTCAAAAAGAGAGATATCCGCACCAGATTTGCAATAAAATAAACACAGAAAAGGATTAGCAATTGCATGTAACTAATGAGAAATAAATTTAGAGCGGAATTTAGAGTTTGGGAGATTGGTTGCTCTTTTTCCTTTCTTTTTTTGGAGAACTGTCATGCTGAAAAGAGAAGTAGTTGAGAGATTTAAGGCTCCCTAAGAAAAAAGAGCTAATAGAGCTAATAGAAAAAAGGAAATGGGGTTCACCAGGAAAAGAGTACGAGAGTAATTAGGTACAAAATTAAAAATCACAAACTACTAAATTAAAAAAAAAAAACAGAGGCATTTTCGGCCTGGGCTCACTAAGAAAGGTACAATTATGCGGCGCATCGAGAAATTGCCTTCCAACAAACGGATATCTCGGAGCTCCCACCCAAAGGTATCCTAGTCTGGTCTTCAGAGCCATCTCTCTCTCTCTCTCTCTCTCTCTCTCTCTCTCTCCTGTGCTTCTGCTCCGGCGGCAGCAACGGCCATGGAGATCCTCATACCAACGGCCGTCAGTCCCACTACAACCACGAACCTCCGTCTCCCTCACCGTCCAACCACCGAACCAACCAAAAACCCCGTCTTTATCCTCTCCTCCATCAAGAAACCTTGTCGCATCTCCAATTCTTTTCCCAAGCTCAGCGCCACCGCTCGAACAACCGTCGTCTCCGCCCGTGCGTCCCTTCTAGATACCTCGACGGTGCCAGCGCTAGCGGCGGCTTCTCCCTCCACTTGGATGGTGCTCATGGAGCGGCCGCCAAATGTGGAGGCCCTGTCCAGGGCGGAGGTTATCGATTACTACGTTGAAACCCTAGCTAGGGTTTTACCGAGGCAAGTGTCTGATTTGATGGGAGATGTCGGTTTTGAATTCGTAACTTTACAGCAGTTTGCTCATGGTATTTTTTTTGTGTTTTTTGGCAGTGAGAAGGAGGCTCAGATGTGCATTTACCGGGCATCTTGGGAGTCAGATTTCTTCTTTTGTTGTGATATTGATGAGGGTTCTTCCCGAAAGCTTGCCTGTAAGTGCCAAGTTGAGTTCTTGATTTTGTTCTTATAATTTCCTTACTTAGATTATGCTAAATTTGAATGGCATTCTTACTATTCTAATTTAGTAGTTTACATTACACCTATCTGTACATTGTAGACTGTCGTCTGCGGACTCCCTATTTGGTAATTATAAAGGCATGCCTCAAATATATAAGAACACACCCGACCAAAGTTGATTTTAATTACAAATTTGTCATTATTTTTTTACAAACATGCACTCTTTTTCATCTTGGTTCGCAAAGGGAGGGAGGGATGGAGGAAGAGGAGGACGACGAGGAGGAGGGATGGGGGAGGATGAGGAGAGGGGTGGCTTGATTAGAGAGAGCGGGGGGGGGGGGGGGGGGGGGGGGGAGTGGGGCTGAGAAGGAGGAGGAGGAGTTTGGAAGAGGGGAGAGAGGGGGACAGAGGAGGGAGAAGGAAGAGGAGGAGGTGGTGGGATAGGAAGGAGATGTTTTTTTTTGGTTGGGGGGGGGGGAGGTGGTAGTGGTGGGAGGTAGCGGTGGCAAGTGGATCGTGTTTGGTCCGGCCCGGGCACGGCCGTCCGGAGCTTGGCCTGCCAACCCGGCACGTGCTTGGACCGGACTGTGTCGACTCGTTTTTTAAAATTTTTTTATTTAATATTAAGTTTATTATTAAGTAATTTTAGGAGAATAGTTAGTTTAATTTAATTAGTTTTAATAAGAAGAAACGATAGTAAAAATAAAATTTTATTATATTAAATCTCATTACATTGATATAATTGTTCTATAAATCATACAAAACCCGAAGAAAGGGGAGAGGACTCTCACCGTCACCCTCAATTTGTTCTTAATATTTTTTTCAAGTGATTTATGAGTTAAAAATTACATAAAATATATGAAAATCCCAACAAATGTAGAAATTACAATTTGGAAAGAAAAAATAGAAGTCTATTTTCATTTATTTTCTGGTGAGGTCTCAAAAAAATAACTGTTGGGAAAATAATTTGCAATAACAAATTGCAAGAATCCCCCAACGGCTATAAAAAAGTAGCCGTTGGGAACTCTGTGAAAAAAATTTACAAAAAACCCCCATAAAAGCTATAAACGGCTATATTTCAAAAAAAAGGGCCGAGCCGTACCTGGGACCTGGGCCATGTCGAGCTGGTGACCGGCACGGCTCATCCGAGATGTGCCAGGCATGTGCCCGGCATGCCCAACGGGCCGCCCGGTCCATTTGCCACCCCTAGTGGGAGGGAGGAGGAGGAGAAGGGGTGGTTGGCTTGATCGGAGAGGAGGGTGGAGGAGAGGGAGGAGGATGAGGTTTGGAGAGGATATCTTCAGAAAAATGTGGTATGCCGCTAGGAAAAAAGTTAGGGTTTTAAATTTATATGGGTGTGTCCTTAGAAGGGAGAAGGGATGTGCCCTTAGTTATTGAGGGTGGGCCTTTATAATTTTCCCTCCCTATTGTGTACATGTTCTTTCTTAGACCCAGTTGATTATTCTGTGGTATCCTTGTGTTGTAGTAGTTGTTTTGTTACTCGTCTACGCATTGAATTTGAATGTACTCCCATATGAATTTTGAAAGAGTAACACACATGCATATGAACTTAAGTTCTCTTGAGGTGTGAGGCTATGAGCTACTTCGGAAAAACAGTGATCTTATTTTATTTGTAGTGGTTAACTCTATCAATCTGTGCACTCTAATATATCATTGTCAAGAAGTAATTTTTATGATGTTTGTGCTAAAGTGGTGATGTCTTATTTTTCCGTATTCCTTATTTCAATTTATGTCGTATTGGCTGTATATGCTGGGATCTTGGATACCGATATTGGACCAATGTTGACTAAAATTGATATATCTTGAATTCCGGTCACTAGATAAACTCAAAAATTTAACGAACACATTTGTCTTATTTTCTAGATTTATGGTGATTTTTCTTTACTTTCCAGGAAAGTCGAATCTTGACCCATAAAATATTATTATTTTATTTACGGGTCTCACTTTGTCCAAGGCCAGATCTTTTTGACTTTTGATCTTGACTTACTGACTGGATTTTGGATCAAACAAATATTTTCTATTTTTATTCATGCGTGTCTTCATTTTATGTATATATATCCAGGTTAATATGTGTGTGTGTGTCAAATCAAGGTCAAACCTCAACATACCCTACCTTTTTTCCCTACCCCTTGTCTCATTTTTGTCTGTTCCTTGCTGTCCTAGCTTGGCCAACAGCCCCATATAGGGGAGTGTCCTCCTTGACCACTCTTCTTTTTATTTCACTCTCCTTCTCTTTTCATTTTTTTTTTTCTTTTGGCTCTCGCTCTATCTCACACTGTTACCTCAAGAACAAGAAGAATAGAAGGAGAGTAGAGAGAAGATCCAGCCAAGTTCCAACTGTTTTTATTTGGATCTCTCTCATTCTCACCTCAAGAACAAGAAGAAGAATAGAAGGAGAGCAGAAGGAAGATCAAGCCAAGTTCCAACCTTGGCCTAGTAAGGCACATATGACAGTTTGCTTAGTTTAATTAAAAATGAGTTAAGGTTAGAGAAATTAGTTTTAAACTGATGGAACTAAGTTAAAATAAATTCTTGCCATGTTATTTTAAATTCTATCTTTATGAAATTATTGTGTGGGTTGAGATGTTGTGATTAAGAAAATTAGATGGGGAACTAGGCCTAGCAGACCGCAGCCAGTGGTTCTGACCATCCTTCAGTGTTTTGACTAGGTTGGAAGTTTCCCAAATTTTTCTAGTTTGTTTGTGTGGCAATTTTTGTGTGAACAGATTTGGCTAGATTTCATGCATCTTTAAATGAATAATTGCAAAGTTAAAGATTTAATTTTTACAATGTTGGAAACTTGCTTCGTGGTAAAGGCAGAGTTTAATTTACATAAATTTTAATCTTGATGAAATGGATATATGTGCCGTAAAATTGAATCAGGAGGAAAATGCAGGGGATAGGACCCCACTGATTGTGACTGGCTGTAAATGCTGCCATGTAGTGATCAAAATGGACCGAAACCCAAACAAATTTTACTCGCTTATTTTGTTTCCCTGGTTAGTGGTTTTTTGCATGATTAGTTTCTATTGATAATTGTTGGATTAGCATTAATTTATGTGTAGCCATGAGTTGAAATAATAATAATATAATAAATAAAGAAATTAAATAATAAATAATTTAGTTACTTTTCATACTCATGGCTAGAATGAGTTCAATAGTGCATTTAATGATTTAATCCATGTCAAAATATTAGATTAATAAAACAATGCATGTGGAGAAATTTTGGCTAGAATCTGGCATGGTTGGGACGCCAGCTAGCGGTCCCACCATGCCTGAACTTCACCAGATTTTGATAAGTTGTTTAGTTCTGTTTTTGGGTCATTTTAGTCGGTAAATTATCTATATTATTATTGCTTAGTTGATTTGTAATGCTGCCAAATATCATGTTTTATTGTATTTCATATTTTGTACTGTTCATTTTTTTCATTGTTATGGCCATCAAATTTGTCAACACACGAGAAAATAAAAATCGTTGTCAAATTCTGGGTTATACTGGACTGATACCATAAGCAAGAGCTAGCTGTGTTACATGCTTGTTTGAACCTACAGGGTGTGTGAAGGGGGGGGGGGGGGGGTGTGAATAGATTTTAGAACTAATTTGAAATGCAGTCTTTAAGATATCCAGTTCTGGGAATTCTCGGAATTCTCTGGTTTAACTAATGAGGATCGCTGGTAGGTATAACCTAACCTATCGCACCTGATGGTATTTATGCAGTGCGGAGATGCGTGAGCAAATAATTGTATAGTGTGTGATGCAATTTCAGTAATAAAAAATGCAGACGTAGAGTTAGAGGGATGTAGAGCCAATCCAAACACAATAAAAAAATATAGTGGTTTCCTCAAATCTCTTACGGTAGTTCTCTCCTTGACGTTTCATTGACTACTTCCACTATCAACACTTCTCTCTGATGTCTGATAACAGCCACTCTTCACTCTGAAGAGCAAACCCTCACAATTTTAGTGAGAACACTCCTCACAAAGGAGCACAATTCTTCTCAAGTGTCAACCACTACTCACATGTAATTTTGCAACTCTTCTCGCAGAGTCAACCTCACTTTCTTGGTGAGCTTCTCTCTCGGTAGAAAATTACAATCTACAAGTCTTCTCTTCATACAAATACAATAAAATGAGAACTCATTTAAGCATGCTCCTCACAATTACAAGTGAGGCACTAGAGTGTTGATGAGAGTTTTCTCACAGTCAATGCCACTTGATTTCTACAGGAAAATAGAATGGATGGTTAGAGTTTTTCCTATAGAGAAAATAAATATCTTGAAAAGATTCCTGGAAGTTATGCTCTAAGTTTAAAGATGATCTCAAAGACATTAGAAAGTTTAATCTGAAAGATCGCAACTTGTTTTTCCCCAAGTTCATTTGATTATCATCTCTGCAAGACATCATGTCTTATATAACAAGGGTTTCAAATCCAACAGTTGGACCAAAGGGTTGATTAAAGAGTGATATTGCAATGTACAGTTGAATCTTGAATGGGTCTTGGAGCTCATTTACTGTCCACCTCCTTGATTATATTTATCATTGAAAGCATAGTCGAAGTGACCTCCAATTATTTGCCTATCTTGAAATAAGGATACAGCTAAACTTTTAGCTTCATAATTAATTTGTTACTCCATCAAAATTTTGGTTTAAAAGCTGCACTTCACGTTTTATTTCATCTTGTCATGTGTTCTCATCGTATGTGCATTGGGAGTGTAGTAATTATGAATATTAAATTGTTATACAAATAAAATATTATTTTTTCAAGGTTTAAGATCTCATAATTAGTACCGGTAGTGGCCCATGGTTTAAGGTATCGAAAAATTGACAAAAACAGAGGTACCATGTCGGGAATATCAGGAATATTCCTGATGCCAACAGTATTGGCAATGTTGGAAGGTGTATGTTGTACGGGATAACTCAAGATACGATATGGTATTCTCTCAACATATCAATATCGTTCTACATTTAAACCTTGCTTTTTGTATGTTATATTAATTATGAAATTATATAATTATCTCACCTAGTATACTTAACAAGCAAATAAGTTCATATGGCTAAACTTTAATATGTAATTTCTCAGATGTTCCTCTAGTGTATAGTGGTTACATTTTTACAAAATATTTAAGGTGTGGATATTGAAATTGCCAATATTGTCGAGATGGATCCCAGGACAGGGTCTGAAACTGATGAATATTTTCATTTGTCAAATCAAGCATAGTTTTTAATGGTCATGATCATGTGATCCATGTTTACTATGTCTATGGCAGAGCTTGACTGTCATTACCCAGTTTCATTCTTTTGTGGCAATTTATTTGAGAACAGGATATAGTGATCGTTGAGAGATGTTTTCTTTTTGATGAGAATGTCTCATATATGAAACTGATTTGAAAAGATTAAATCCTTTTTTTTACTTCATTTCATTAGGATTATAAATGTTTTTCAGTTCTTGTTGTTTATCCATCAAAATGCATTTAAATTCCACATATAATACGCTGTAAGTTGGCATTTCGTCCTATCACATGTTTGTTTCTCATTGCAGGTATTCCGGGGGTTGTTTCTGTTAGGCCTGACAGGGATATTGAAACATTAATGGAGAATTATAGCTCTTCAGATCTTCTTTTAGCACAACAATCCAATTCCAATGCTTGTGCTTCTAGATTTTTCCCATCAGTGGGTAAATATGATTATTGGCTTGTCAAAATGGAGAAACCTGGAGTGGAAGTTGTCACAAAGGCGCAAATGGTAGACTACTTTGCTCAGACTCTCACAAAAGTTATGGGAAAGTAAGTGGCATGTTTACAGCATTTTTTCTTCTCCGTCCAATCCCTTTCCTTATTTCAGCTTTCGAAGCTAATTTTTTTTTTTTTTTTTTTTTTACAGTGAGAAGGAAGCGCAGGTCTCAATATATCATATTTCATGGGAGAAGGATTTTGGATTTTGTTGCCAAATTGATGACAAATGTGCGCGTGAACTCTCTGGTGAGTATATTTACACTTGTGAGGTTGTGCAAGAAAGGTCATTATGCTCAAATGAATGACTTGTGAAATGCATTGCAGATGTGCCGGGAGTTCTGTCCGTACAACCTGATGTGAATTTTGAATCAGAAAACAAAAACTATAAAGGTTTGTTATGTCAAATACAACAATTTTTATTAGCATTATTTCTTATTATCTCTTAGTGTTTGTTTTTATTATTATTTAATTTTTTGCACAATCGAACTGTTCAACAAAGAATCAACTGTTTGTTTCCGTTAAGCATCAAACTTCACTTTCGATCCTAATCGTCCAGATATGTATAATATGTCAACAGAACAATGACCATGTGATGCCCCGAAAACGCACATTGTTGGACCCGAGTCTGTGCCCCAGTAATCGGTATGGTATCATTGGCAGACACTCTCTCAATACCGGATTACTGTGATGCCCCAAAACCGCTCATTGGTGGACCCGAATCTATATAATTAAACAACAAGGTAATCAAAATATAACATGAATCATGTAGCACATGATATGTATAATATAACGTGATTATGTATATGAATCATGAAGTACGATGTATGCATAATTTAACATTAATCATGAAGCAAATTGTATGTATAGTATAATATGATCAAACAAATGCAAATTCCATCCTATTAGTTTGAAACTGAATGGTGAGAGTATTCATGTATTCTAGAAGTGTATTGTGCATATCCGGTACCACGGCCAAAAGTACCGGTTTTCACATGAATCGGATGGCACGCCACTCATGCAGTCTTGCCAAGTACTCATGCATTCTTATCAGGTAATGATGCTCATATTATGTGACGCCCAAAATCACACTAGTTGGCCCGAGTGTGTCGTAATAATAGGTGGGGTGTTATCGGCGGACACTCTCAATACTGGAGTGCACGAGCTCATTACATTATACAGTCTCGGGTAAGAGATATGAAAGCGCACAAATATATATATGTGTGTGTGTGAATATAGCAATATCAAAAAATAAGTACACTGGAATGATAAGCAATAGGTATGGACAAAACTAGAAAGTAGCATACTTATGCCCGTACAAGACAAAAAAAATGATGATCCTATGAGAAGGTGGCTATTGGTGCTCGATCTACGCCTGGAAATATGGATTCTCTAGTGGTGGGTCCTCCTTGGGTACCACTGTATCGGCTACTGAAACTTGGTTGTGATAATCGTAGGGGTCAGAACCCAAATAAGAATATAAATGCAGGCTTGTGCAATACTATGGAAGCCATGTAAAAGTGTGTGTAGCATGCTAGTGAAAACAATGTAAAGATGTATGTATATGAATCATGAAGTACATTGTATGCATAATATAATATGAATCATGAAGTACATGGTACATTTAATATAACATGATTATGCATATGAATTATGAAGTTCAACGTATGCATAATGTTACATGATCAAGCAAATGGATGCACATTCTATCCTATTAGTTTCGAACTGAATGGTGAAAGTATTCACGTGTTCTAGAAATATATCGTGCATATCCGGTATCACGACCCCAAATACCAATCCTCACATGAGCCGGATGATGCATATTATAAACAAGGCTAAAAACTCTCACAATACGTGTTTCATTCTACTATTCATTTTCCCGAAACCCATAATATACCAAATGATAAGTATCAAAGTTTTAAGGTGTCTTATGTTATAAGGATACATGTATCAATGGTCATGTGAATATGAAACGACAAGCACGACAATACTAACAAGTATAAGAGTTATAAATGCTCTCCTGAATTCACAGAAAGAAATAAATGCTAATTTACATACAAATTCAATCCTTATTCTTAACCTTATTTTTGTGATATGATCATGATGAAGTATAGAAAATATTTCTTTTTACTTATTGCTCAGATATATTAGCATGTCACTTCAACTATCTTTGACAATATCATGTTGAATATAACACAAAATTTTCATTATCTTTTTTTTATTATTGTTGTTAAAAAGTAAAGAGAACCAAAACTCAATCTCTATATTCATAAGTCAGAGGATTACATATATTTATAGATCTCTCAACTCCACATAAACCACTCAATAGGCAATGTTGTACTAAAGTCAAACTAAACCCAAATATAAAATAGTATTCTAATCTAACACTCCTCCTCAAGTTGGGATATAAATATCAATCATACCTAGCTTGTTACATAAATTAGAAAACACAGTTGGTAATACAGTTTTAGTTAGAATATCGGCCAATTACTCTGACGAAGAAGTAAATGAAGTACATATTATTTTCTTCATCAAATTATTTCGAACTAGATGATAATCTATCTCTATATGCTTAGTGCAATCATGAAATACTGGATTTTGAGTAATATATATGGCTACTGATTATCACAGTACATAGGCATATGATCTTTTGAGTTGAATCCAAATTCAGTCAGCAAATTCTTTAACCATAATAATTCGCACGTAGTATGTGCCATGGCCCGATATTCTGCCTCAGCTGAAAATCTAGACACTACATCCATGTGACTAGATTACCTTCAATAAATGTAAGATATCCAGTGGTCAACTTTCTATCTCGTTTATCTCCTGCATATCAAGCATCTAAAAAGGCAGAGATTTTAACATATCTATATTTTTTTATAAAATAATCTTTTTCCAGAAGAGCTCTTAATATATGACAAAACTCTCATAGCAACTTTCCAGTATATGTCTCTCAGTGTATGCATAAACTGACTCAGCAGCCCAACAACAAAAGAAATATCAGGTTTAGTGACTGTGAGATATATAAGCTTGCCAACCATTCTTCTATATTACTTGACATCCTCATACAAAGCACTGTTTTCACTTCACACATCTAAATCTGACTACATTGGAGTATTAGAAGGTTTACACCTAATGCGGCCAGTCTCTTCCAAGAGATCTAGCGCGTACTTTCTTTAAGAGAGAAATAACCCATGTTTATGATAAGCTATCTCAATTCCAAGAAAATATCTTGGCTTTCTCATGTCTTTAGTTACAAAATATTGCCTGAGATAATTCTCAGTCAGACCTGTTGTATCACTCCCAGTTAGTAGAATATCATCTATATACACAGCAAGAACAATACCAGAACGAGTATGCCAGACAAAAACAGAATGATCATAGTGGCAACGCTGAAATCCAATACCATCAATTACTTAGAAAACTTCTCAAATCCAATACCATCAATTTACAGTTTAAGACCTTAAATTGCTTTTTTGAGTTTGTAGACTACATTCTCCCCCTGAATAACATACCCTGAAGTTTGTTCCATATACGCCTCTTCTTACAGATCACCATATAAGAAAGTATTTTTAACATCAAATTGGAATAATAGCCAATCAAGATTTACAGTAAAAGAGAAGAGAATATGAATAGAGTTCAAGCGTGCTACATGAGAGAGTCTCAAAACAATCAACACCATAAATTTGGGAAAAACCTTTCGCAACAAGACGGGCTTTATAGTGATCAATGGAGCCGTCCGGTTTATATTTGACAGAGTAAACCCAACGACAATCAATAATACAGGCATCAGGTGAAGACGGAACCAAATTTCAGGTTCCACGAGAGACAAGGGCTTGCATCTTCTCATCCATAGCCAACTGCCAGACACGGACTAATACTGCTTTCTGAAATGATCTAGGTATAGAGACTGAAGAAAGAGAAAGAGCAAACTAGCGGAATATTGGGTGAAGGTGATTATAGGAAACAAATTGAGAAATATGATGAGTAGTGGTAGAGCGCTTACCCTTCCGAAGAGTAATGGGAAGATCAGAGATAGAAGCAGAAGAATGCTGTGGTTGCTGGGGACCTACAACTGGAGATGGCGGAGCAACAGGTAGTGAGCTGAGAGGAGGTACTTTCTGACGACGAGATAAAACCAATAGTAGTTTCTTGTAAGTCACCTGTTCATCCCCTTTATGAGGTATTGATACTTGTCCAACCTCAGTAGTAGAGACAAGTAGGGGTAAAGGAAGAGAAGTATCTAACTGGTATTTTGATGTAGAAGTGAAGTAGGAAATAGACTCAAAAAAAGTAACATCAGTAAAGATAAAATACTTTCTAGACATTGGATCATAACACCTATATTCTTTTTGTGTCCTAGAGTATCCAACAAATACATACTTGATAGCACAAGGAGATAACTTGTCTAAACCAAGAGACAAATCTTGAACAAAATACGTACAACCAAATACTCGGGGTATAAGAGGAAACATGTATGTATCAGGATAAAAACAGGAAAAAAGAGCTTTACCATGCAAGACAGATGATGACATCTTATTTATTAAATGACAAGCACAGAATAATATCAGACCATGGATATCTGAGAACATGCATATGAATCATTAATGTCTGAGCAACATTAAGAATATGTCTATGCTTTCTTTCAGCAATACCGTTTTGCTGAGATGTATGAGAATAAAAAGTTTGATGAATAATTCCATTATTACTAAAAAAATAAGGAAACATTAGTTTTCGTATACTACATAGCATTATCAGTGCGCAAAATACGAATAGATGTAGAAAATTGATTTTTTATTTTTTATAAAATAGTTCTATGATATTAGGGACAACAAACCTTTCGCTTAGCAAATACATCTATTTCATGCGAGAAAAATCATTCACAAATATAAGAAAATACCTAAAGTCTTTAAAAGAGGGAAAACGACATAGACCCAAAATATCAGAATGGACTAACTCAAATGGAAACTTACTACGTGGATTGACTCTACTTGGATGAGACATGATGATTTTTACCTAGTTCACAAGACTCACAATGTAAAGTAGATATGCCAGCCGCAGTGGGTACAACTAGACAAATTGGGAACAAACAAAACGTTATTTAGGGTTAATGAATTGGTAGCGTAAACTTTTCCATCACCAATAACTGAAGAAGAGGAGCTATCAGTAATATGGACAAGGGGATATTTATCTAAAAAATGTAGGAAGACAAACTTACTTCTAATACCTGTCATATGGGAGGAAGCTCTAGAGTCTATATAACCCATGGTTGGCTAGAGGAAGTAATGTTAATATCAGTATCTAATAAGGATACATGAGTAGCATGCGTACTGACTACGGTGGATCGACGATGGAGAAGTCTGTCAAGTTCACTTTGTGGAATTTGAACCATCGTTAAAGATGTCGAAGTACTAGCATAATTCATTATTGATGCAGTATCTTTTATTGGAGGTAAAGAAGTAGCAGCTTGTGCCCATTCTGGTTTTCCATGCTTCTCCCAATAGTATGCAGATGTGTGATTTTTCCTACCACAGTAATCACATTTACGGAATTCTCGTCCACCACTGGAATTTCGATCACCATTGCCACCACGACCATGGCCTCCCCCTGAATCACGATCGCGACCGCGACCACGACTATGGTCTCATCCCCAACCGGAAAATATGACAGAATGGTCATTGGAGACAAGGGTTTGAGGTGCTGATATAGTAAAACCAGTAGAAATATGAAGGACTCGGGAATACGTCGCTGTCAAGAATGGAACACTATCACCAAAAAGAATTTGATCCCTCACCTAGGTTAATAAAGAAGAATCCAATCCGGAAAGAAATTTTGCAACAGCTAAATCCTGACGATATTGTCTCAAAATCTTAAAATTTGTAACCAGTGGCTGGTGAAGGTCAAGCTCATCCAATATGCTTCGGAGAGCTGAATTGTATTCGGATACAGACATTTTGTCTTGTTTGAGAGTAAACAGTGCTCATACAGTTCAAAAACTCGTGATATATTTTTTTCATTGCTATATACTTATTTAAGGGTGTCTCATATCTCTTTTGTAGTTTTCAAGAATATAATACCAAAACTTACTTTTTCTTCTATACTATTAAGAAACCATATAATCACGCAACAGTCATTAACAAGTCAATCAGAATATAGAGAATCGTGTGCATCTGGTGGATCATCCAGTAAATGCGTAATTTTTCTTTGAGCACCGACAAATACTCTGAACGACTGAGCCCATAACATATAATTATTGCCATTCAACTTAACAGTAGTAGCAGTAAGATTTTTTGGATATAAATTCTCAGTCATGAAGTAATTGTAGCAGTAGTAGTAGATGAATTACCTAAACTTGATAATGCCATAAAAAGAAAATAGAGAATATAAAGTATAGTGAAGTGTTTTGAGAAATATGAGCAATAGACCTGTCGCAATTTTTAAGCAAACAAACTTCGGGCAAATGTATTTGCTGATTGTCAAGGCAAATATATTTACTGAACTCTACTGCTGCTCTACTGCTGCGCTGTTGCTGTGCTCTCTGCTCTGCTACTCTCTTTGCGCTGCTGGCTGTGCTGCTGCTATTCTCTCTGCTCTACTGCTGCGCTGCTACTGCGCTGCTGCTGTTCTCTCTGCTCTGGTGCTGTGCTGCTGCGTTTTCTCTGCTTTGCTGCTGCTGCGCTATTGGCTGCACTACTGCTGTTGCGCCTCTGCTGTTAGGGGTTTTGAAGGAAGCCGCCATAGGTAAGCTAGGTTTTTTTTTTTTTTTTTTTTTTTGAGTGGATGGTTGAGATTGTAATCGAATCGCATGGTTGATATCTATTTCTCAAATCTGCTCTGATACCATGTTAAAAAATGAAGAGAACCAAAACTCAATCTCTATATTCATAAGTCAGAGGATTACATAAATATTTATAGATCTCTCAATTTCACATAAACCACTTAATAGGTGATGTAGTATTAAACTCAAACTAAATCCAAATACAAAATAGTATTCTAATCTAACAATTGTATTTGTAGCTGTTATAGTGACTTGAAAATGAAACCTAAAACTAGAACATAGAAATCAAGTGTTTTTGTAACCAACCGAAACTAAAATATTTTATGACAAAACCGAAGTCAAGTTCTCAAGCTTTGACCCTTTTTTGGGGTCGCTTCATTGCACAACAATAATCCTAAACCTTTGTGTCGTGTGATATCCCTTTTTGAAGACGGTTGTGGTTTGTCCCAACTTTATTAGAGACTAGGGAATCAATTCTAAACCACCTAGCAACTAAATGCAGAGATATTGTCTCTTCTATTTTGCATTAACTATGAATCTTTTTGTCATGATGAACACGTGAGAGCATGAACAGAGGATCTGAGTCTTTCATTTGAACATCTTTCATTAAGAATACTGAGAAAATGTGTTCTATTATTCACTTATAAGTCAAATGTTGAAGCATTATTTTAAATGTACGAAAGGTATCATAGACGATAATTAGAAATGTGCTCGAGGGAGACTATGGGGTTTCAAATTTTCAATCTCTTCAGCAATTGTTGATGGAGTCAAATCATTAGCCAGGTTTACTTCAGGTCAGTAAGTAAGGTAAAAACTTTCTATTATACGATAAATAGTCAGAAGGTATTTTGTAAATACCATCTTCAGTGAAACAAACTTTTGCTAACATTTAGGAGACACATTCCTTATTCTGGAACCAGCAACCTAGGAAGCATGGATGCGAATTCGAACATGGACAAAGATTCGGACGCAGACACGAGATTTGTGAAAAAATAAGGATACGGATAGGCAGGGACACGGAAAAGTTAACAATATATTTCTTCTATTATTAATATAATAATTTTACTAAAACTTCCAAACGAAAGTAGTGGCAATGTATGCGTTCGTTTATTTTCATTCTTTTACAAAGAATAAGTCTCACCATCAACCATGTATCTCTCTCTTTCACCCCCTTTATAGGCAAAAAGTTAAAATTAAAAGATAGTGATGATAGATGTTCATGGCTTAGTGTAGAGTGTGAGTTCAAAAAATTATTTCTTCATATATATAACCAAATAATGTCCAGAAGAAAATATTAAAGTATGACTTCATAAAAAATAACTAGGTGTAAAAAGATGCTATTAGTTTAGCAATGTTTATTTTCTATTTTCTCGAACCATTTAACCCATCTTTTTTTTTTTTTCCGAACACAACCTACAAGAACAGGGACATGGTAATGCCATGATATTTTTCTTTTATTATATTGGACACATAGGCATGGTGTGTCCACATAGTTTTTGGCGTGTCTGTATTGTACACGTGTCCGACACAGACACATCATTCCAGAGGCATGTCTGTACTTCTTAGCCAGCAACTAGTTACTCAAAAATCTGTGATTTATTATGCTTTTGGGGGGCCTATTCTATACTAGGTTATTCTTAATTGGACGAAAATAATCCCATGTTCTGTTAACTACTCAGTAGCTCTAAAATAGTAGCTCTAAAATAGTGAAGGTATTGCATAAATTTAACTCTAATAAAGGTTTCTTTCCTATCTACAAAGAATTTCCTGCACAGACTTGATCGTAAGGGTGTTGTTGGAACAACACTGCAAATAAGTTTTACCGAAATTTCCATCTTTTGGCTAGTCGTTAATTTTGTGAAGCATATTTCTTTGTTTAAAATTACTGAAAGAGGGATTACTGCTAACAAGAATAATCTTTTTGCTTTTATAAGATGAGATGATGGTACATATGTTACATCACTGTCGCTTTACATTGTTCATGCAAGGTCTCTCACATATAACAACCATCAACATCCATATCCCCTCAACTTCCTGGATAGAAAAAGAGGTCTCATGTGGCTGTACCAGTGATTGGGAATACAGCTTATTATTTATTGTTTTGTTGAAATCTGCTGAATGTGCTTGTATCATCATAACAAACTTGATTCTGTTTTCGAAATTGGCTAAAACCTTGATTTATGGACACATCTGGATTGAGAAGTCCAATAAATATTCTTGAAAAGTGATTGATGTTTGTGAGGATGGCGTGATGATTGGTGGTGAATGACACCATACACTGTGCTTATCTTTCCTATTATTTACCTTTTAAGAAATTTCTTGGTGATATGATGGAGAATTACTCCGTTCACTGTGCTTATCTTTTTGCAAATAATGCAGTTTGGCCTTGTCTGCTTGTATAATATGCTTCATTATCTGCACAAAAACTGCCATTTACCTGCTTCACTGCTGCTTGAGTTATTTAAGTTTAGCTCATAATGTTCTACTTTGCAGATGATGATATACAATCTGCTGGAGAATTGCTCAATTCGTACAAAACAAGTGCACTGCCTGTTATAAAGACTAAAAGACTGTTTGTGACTGGTAAGATGTTCATTCCATTATTTTAGAATACCTTCTTCCTCTTTATGCTGTTAGCAACTGCTTTTCCTGTCAAGGCACTTATCTTTTATTATTCAATTGCTTTCGCTCAATACACATTCTTCATGCGATTAAGTCATTAAATAAGAAGCGATAGTTAACAAAAACATATTTTGCTGAAGTCTTAAGTTCTTATGTGCTATATGCTAGCCTTGAGTTTTAGCAAGGTTCTAAATATTGGATATCGGTGTTGTGTCAGATGGGTGTTTAGATATCGGATATTGGGGAAGATATCGAGAATAAGTGCAAGTATTGGGTGTCCATAAGGGACAATATATATAATGCAATTTTGATAACTAAAAGCTGATTTAATATAAATATATATCATGTATGGATGTGTGAAATAAAAATACTGCAATAAGTATATAAAAACAAAATAGAGGCAATAACAAACAATGTACATGCATATGAAGCTATGCAATAGACAAGTTACTTCATAAAAAAAATATAAAATTAGATGTTATATACTTTACTTCTGGAAATCCGTGGACAAAAGAAGTTGAAATCCTTGTATCTTTGAGTTTGAGTAACTTTCCTATAAAAAAATGACATTTGTCTGAAACGTATATTATCTGATCTTTAATATAAATGTGAGTTGAGAAAATGAAACAATGACCAGGAACTACATGTACATAATAAATAAGTATCACAGGTAGCTCAAGTTCTAAATTACAATACAAGCACGGATCAAAAGCAACATAATTATCAAATATTAAACATCACGCAAGACATAACAACATATTAATATAAAACATAAATTGTTTTAATTCAAAAATTTATTCTTCATGCTCCGAATCGGATTGTGTGGCATCTGATTTTGACGATTCTGATTAATTTGATGACCATATATCTTCTTCCTCTCCGGTTTCTTTCTTCTTTCCCTTGGAAAACGAAGCGACATGAGTTGGTTTTGCTTTCTTGGAAGCTCTGACTTTTGAACTAGATCTTGGTGTTGGATCAACTCCCATGACAATTTTATCATGCCTCCCAGTCATCTTATCTCCAGTAAAACTTCATCATCCTCGTCATCTGAATCAAATCGAGCCACATCCGAAGCATTAGATGGGTTAATCCATTCGGCTACCTTACTTTCCTCCATGGTACCGGCGCTAGTAGGATCACACCTTCTATTCTCAAACTTTTCATTTAGTTGTGCCATGAGTTGACATAGACTAAATCATTTAATTTTTTATGAGGTAGTCTATTCCTCTTCTTTATATGCATCATGAAAATAAAAATTTGAGTACAATTAGAAGTGTAGAACTAGTAACAAGAATCAGAAAATTAAGCTGTTAATTTCTTTAATAAAATTTTACCATCTCGAAAATAGTCCAGTTTCTTTCACAAGCAATTGAAATAGTTGTCAATCCTAGATTTCTAGTTGATATTTTTTTTTTCAAATCTGCAGCTGCCCCCCAATGCAATTGCCACCAATTAACTAGGCAACAAATATAACAAGCAACAATTAGACAAGTATAATTCCTATTTATTTCTCAAAGAATGATTGATAAGTAATTTGTTTTTAAAGTATACGTGGATCAAGAGAAGGGCTCTTCATTTGCCTTATTGCTATATCTCTCCCATACGATTTGGCCTTAATTTGATAAAAAGAAAATTGTGCACTAATTTTGTCTTGTATATTGGATCATTCCCATTCATCTTATGCAAACATTTGGTAAATACATTCAGAAAAGCTCCATCATTCTTAACATCCTCTCTACGTTGATAATAGAAGAAGGGATTCAATAAATGGCCAACAAATGTAAGGGAGACTTTAGTTTGGCATCCCATCTTTTAACCATGATCAACCATATGGAATGATACTTCTTCAACTTTTGATTAAAGTTCACGCCAATCTCCTTTCTTGCCATCTCCTAATCACCATACAGCCATCCCATGGATGGGACATCGCTGTTGGTTGCGAAGAGCTTTTACCAATGGCTCGAACACATTCGGTGTGAGGTTGATGTCCCAAAATTGCCAACTATTAATTATCTTTTAGACCTACGTGGTAAATCAATATGACATAATAATATTACATATTTGCATGCATACGAATAAGATAACAAAAAGCAATTTCATAATGATTTGAAACTCAAACTTTAAATATATATACCTTGTTTCTCGCAGACGTCCTAGATTGCACCAAATTCTCCTCCTAATGGGTTGAATTGACCATAATTTTTAAACCTTTCTTCTTCACTTTAAAACTTTGTACAGAGAAGTCGTGGCAAATCTAGTGATTCTGGGCCTAATAAGATCAACTTTCATGCTTTCCCTCATCTATTCAAGACATGAGTATGACCATATATAAAAACAGTCATCTCCCTAGCCATAGCAATGACACTCCGAATTGGTTTGATTATTGTAGTTTCTTTCAGCATAAGATTTATAGTGTGTGCCCCCATAAAATTTCCAAAAAATGGATGGATGCCTTCTAGCTAATAATCTTGATGCCACTATGTTATTTCTTGCATTGTCTCTTACCAACTGTATAATACTACCTACTCCAATTTTTTCAATAGTATTGTTAATCATGTTATAAATAAAGAATCCATCATGGATGTTCTTTGAAGTATTCTTTGAATTATAAAACATGGTTCCCAAATAAGAATTAAGAACTAGATTCATAATACTCCTTCCTTTTCGATCGGCCATGCATCACTCAGAAAGGTGCAACTATGGATCTTGCATGAATTTAGAAATGAGCTAGCGATTCCTTCTTCACGGCAACCTTCATTAGGAGATATTTTTCACAGAGTTCATAAGATATTGGTTCTTTTAAATTTGGCCCATATTTTCCTACAGCCTCCAGTATCTAATTCCATAATTTTGACGTAATGATACTTAACAATAGTGCATTCTCAAGATTGTTCTTGCTATCTATTTGCATGCATCTTCTCTCACCTTTTTCCTCCAATTATCATTTAGATTTAATTGCACTTTGCCACCCTTCCCATATTCACTTGCAATTGTTGTTGGATATGTTTATCCATCGGTCCTTTATTGCTACTTGTGCTACTGCCAGCTAGCAAGCTTCTTTGAGCATGAGATTGCTCAATTTCAGCTTCTTTGCAGATCACGTCATCTCCGTCGGACTGTAATTTAGCTTCCTTTGCTGAGTTCGTCTACCTTATGGCCTCTAAGACAACGATTGCTTGTACTTTCACCTCTTCACTTACTTTTGTGCAAAGTTGGTAGTTTCATTTTTCCCTTGCCAAATATTGTTTCATGCGACTTATCCCTCCACTTACTTTATGTTCACAAAACAGATACCTTTGCTTCCATTCTTTACTGCATGCTTCCAGAAAGAATCTTTTCCAAATTTAGGAGTTGCACTATTATTAGCTTCTAAAGACATCCTATCTCCTAAAATGAAATAATCTTGAAGATTCATATTCACAAATCACACAACTTTTTCAATAAAATTTAGAATCTCTAAAATTACAACCTAGTGTTTTTTAATAGAAAATCAAAATTTGCATATGTGAATAATCTATAATCCAAAAAGATTGGCATCCTTCTTCCAAGTTCCACTATAACACCTCAATTTATGAAAAACCTGGACCCTCTCAGTTCTCAAATCTCAATACATAATTCTGACAAGTTAATCTAACAATTAAGTAATTAACACATTACACATTAACAATTAACAAAATTGGAGTTACAATTAACATAGTAACAAAAATAACTATTCACTGAGTCACAAAAATTCTCTTCATTGGACCGAAAATTTTCTCTTCACTATTCACTGAGTCACAAAAATAACGAATCCAAATCTGAATACAATGATAAGAAATTTTTCTCGTCATTGTAATAACTCTAACGTTGTTACAGTGAAGGGAAAATTTTCTCTTCATGTAACAACTCCAACGATGTTTCAGTGAAGAGTGAATCTCCTCTTCAACCAAACATCACAAGTTCACCCAACACACAACTTCACCCAAATGTTCCCAATCACACATTCACAACTTCAATTCCCAAAATAATGCTAAAAGAAAATTGGTTCTACTAAAGAGCAAAAAAACAAAAAAGACACATTCCTTGGGTCCTGGATGACCAGTAAGCAATTAGGCTGTGGAATTAGAGATTGGAGACTGATAGAAGAAGAAAGGAACTCATTTTAGCAAAAAATGGCCAGAATAAAAAAAAAAAAAAACTTACCTTTGATTATGCTTCAGTGCTCTTGAATAAGCAAGGCTCGCGGGTGCTCGATATGGGGGGATGCAACTCGAGATAGGTGGAAGGTGTGAATCGAGAGAACAATGGAAATTAGCCGATCAATTAGCAAAAAATCGAGGGAGGGAGAGGAAAAGGAACTCATTTTAGCAAAAAAATGATAGAAGAAGAAAGGAACTCATTTTAGCAAAAAATGGCCAGAATAAAAAAAATGATAGAAGAAGAAAGGAACTCATTTTAGCAAGAAGAAAGGAACTCATTTTATCATAGAAAGAAACTCATTTCTTCTATCATAGAAAATGATAGAAGAAGAAAGGAACTCATTTTAGCAAAAAATGGCCAGAATAAAAAAAAAACTTACCTTTAATTATGCTTCAGTGCTCTTGAATAAGCACGGCTTGCGGGTGCTCGATATGGGGGGATGCAACTCGAGATAGGTGGAAGGTGTGAATCGAGAGGAAAACAATGGAAATTAGCCGATCAATTAGCAAAAAATCGAGGGAGGGAGAGGAAAACTCGCCGGAATAGGATTAGGGCATATGGAGGGGAATTGGGGGAAGATAAGAGAGTTTTTTGGGTTAAAAGGGTTGGGTTCAATTTTAGCCCACACCCATTAACTTAACTTTGTTGAGACGACTCAGTAATTAATCGGCCGATTTCTCGACCGTGAAATGAAATATCGGATGATTTTTGCTGCCACCGAAAATACTACCCAATTTTACCTGATCATATCGGTGAGAGTTCAAAACCGATATCTCGGCCAAGATATTGGCTGATTTAGCCGATATTTGGAACAGTGAGTTTTAGAACTCGTGATCTATATTTGTTAAAGGGTTGACTGATAAAAACTACACTGATAAAAACTATATTATTTCAGAGGGTTGTGTTGTTAAAATTACTAGTTTCTTTGATTTGTTTTGTGCTCGTCATGATAATTATCATCGCCTATGTAGCACATATACTTCGAAGTAGTCATACTTGTGTTTAGTACATGTTTGATACTTGGACACTCTAATACTTATACGTTGCAGATACTCCTTTTGTTGTATACAAAATTTGTAATGTATCCTAAACGTGTTGGAGGCGTATCATAAATGTATCAAAGACCAGAAGGTTAAAAAATCAAATGTATCAATGATGGGTTAAGAATAGTAGAGGAATTGCATTTATATAATTTGTCAAGTTTTTCAAGAATCAACATGATTATGCACAGTTATTTATTTTGATAACTAGAAAATGTAAGGGCTCCTATCCGGAATATAGAATATCAGAGACAATGGTAATATACTCGAATATACTGTCTTAGTATAGTACCGATAACTTTTACTAGAAAATATATATATTATCATGATATTAAGTCATTGATAGGGAAAAAAAAAACTTTCATTACTTTGAAATAGAGTTTGATTAAAATAGAAGTTAACAATGGGAATACCTTGAAAAAACAAGGAAACAACTAAAAATACAATATGACATTTCCATAGTGGAAGCAAATCTAAGAACAAATATAAGTAAGTCTGAAAATGATAATCTTGGTTTTAGCCTACTTATAGTACTATAGATCCATGTCAGCTCTAGTAAATCAATTTCCAAGCCTGGCATGCATACTTAGGTCATTGGATCACATCCACACAAAACTTATATACATGATAGAACTACAAAATATTTCAATAAAATATTAATTCTACTATATGTGTCAATTATTCAATCATGTCTTAGTAATGATAATCCAATTAGTTGTCTTAGCTATTTATCTTTAGTCACTTGTAATTTAACAATTTAAGTTAAACTTAGATCTATAGTATCATGCGATATTGGAAACTAATAGATGGAATAGAGCATTCAGTCAATGGATATGAATTCTAGGGGTGGCCATCATAAATCTAGAGCTGGCTCCCACAAATTCAAGAGGTGTCCCCTGCCTGTTCTGTGTGACATTTTGGTTCGTGTAGCACTTAAGTCCACATGGCAGTTAAGTCCATACAATTAATAGTTTAGTAAATATTTCCATCTTTCAGTTTTACACCAAACTTGTGTCATTTAAAAATCGGTGTCCATATTATCATTTTACATTCTTTTGGTCTCTATCTTGAATATTGATTCAATCCTTGGGACACAATGTTAGAATCAAATACTAATTGGCCAAGTAAGTGAAGTACAATGGGAGGTTTTCAGTACTGTGCACGTCTCTTTCTTAAATAACAATCATACGTAGATTACTTTCCTTGGACACTAATCAGGTTAATGTTCAAACAAGCATCTCTCATATTTAAACCACATTTTGGTTCTCGCTTAATTAATATTCTATTTAGACATGTAAATACAATATTTTGATCTTTTATTTAAGCATGGCATAACAAAAATTACATTAATGTAGTGCTAACTAAATTATATTTTTTCATTAAAAATTGCTAACACAATTTAAATCTTTCTTTTATTTAGACATGCAAATGTAATAAAGTCCAATTTTTATTTATGCATGTTAGGACAATAATGACATGGATGATAACATTCCATACATGAAGTCAAAAAATTATTTTTAATAAAAATAACATGTTATGTGAGTTCAAGAGAATTCACCTTTTTTATCATTACGCTCAACTGTGAAGCACGATACTTCAAAGTGAGTGTTATATCCATAAACACTAACACTTGCACGACACTTGCCGATAGGAATCAGACACACCAAATCCATGTTGTGTTCTAAAAACCTAAAAATTTGCCTTTCAAAGTTGTATCCTTTTACAAAAGTATTACGAATTGCTTGTAGGGACCGTGCCCACTTTAAAAAAGATAAAGATCGCATATTGAGTACTACCTAGTAGTACATAATCTAAAAAAATTCTTTTGACAATAGGATTTTTCTCCTACATATGTGATAAATCATGACAAAACTTGTGAATGTCAGGTCTGAGTACTTGAGTATAAACCAAACTAAAGGTTGATAAAGTACGGTGGATATGCTGATTTGACAAAACTACAATGAGAATTTGAGAGATAATGTTACTTCAAAAGTGTAGAGTTTTGAACGACCTTCGCTACGATACTAAGATCAACTAAAACAGAGTTTGAACGTGAAAATTATGATCGTTCAAAGTTGGGAAGAAGTAGCAATATGAATCGATGAAGGTTGTGCAACAATATCAATTTTAATCTAAGTTTTGAAGATGATACACATAGAACTGAAAAATTTGTATAGGAATAATTTGTAGAGTCTTGAGTTTTCTTTCTAGTAACGTCTGAATCACCCAAATTGGACTTCGGGATCAAAGGTTACATCCATTTTACTAAAGGGCTATTGAATGGGCCTTTGGACAGCCCAACGGAGCAACCTGAGGGAAGATATTTTTTTTGATGATTTTCTTATGGAATTTAATTTGGATTAGGATTTGTCTTTGGATCATTGACGAAATTTTAGTTGGATTAGGATTTCTTTTGGATCCTTGATGGAATTTAAGTTGAATTAGGATTGCTTTTGAATCATTAGCTTTAATTTCGACGAATATGATTAAAAAGAGTTTGAGGGTTTATGTGGACGGTGTAAATCCTATATATATGTTATCTTCAACTTAGAAGGTGCGGGAAAAAAGTGGAGAAAAGAATAAGAAAAGAGGGGAAGAAAAAAAGGACAAAAGATCGCTTCTCAAAAATAAAAAAGAGATTTATTGAAGGAGTTTTGGTTCGTGGTTTGTGGAGATCAATATCCATCAATATCTCCAACCAACATACGATTACTTAATCTATGGTTGTGATAATTTCTACTGGTTTGTGATTCTTTTATTTCATATTGTAGATTTGCACCTTGTGTGGTAAGTTGTTATTTGGTTTGAGATAGTTTGAGCGTAGAATTCTGTCTGTGGTTGTCTAACAGACAAGTTAAATCTTAGATTATTGGTTAGTCGTAGCTGTCTAGCAGTTGTAGTCAAATTGCTGTAATTGGCTTGAGTTCATAATGTAGTTTTTCCGTGGTTTATTCCTAACTTGGATTTTCCATGTTAAAAAATTTTCATGTTAATTTGTGTGATGATTTGAGATTAATTCTTTGTTGATTGATTAATTATTTTTGATAATTGTTACTTAAATTGATGTCCAACGAATAACGCGCACTTTCTCAATAGCTAGCATGTGCGTGCTTTTTCATGACATAAAAGTGATATTAAGTTGATAGACCTTAAATGCCTTGCAGAGATTGACTTCAAATATTTCATTTTAGATACTTGTCCATGAGATTGAATCCAGATTCTTTTATTTAATATACTTACTTGAATAAAATTTTTGTTTTAAATTGTTAAGGTTTTTTTTTTTTTACTTTAGAAAATGTTTTAATGATTACAAGTTTTGATACACAGTGTATATATTACATAGGGATGAAAACTAGGCAGGTTCAGGTGTCAACTCTTGGTGTGCCCTATTCAAATTTTGAATTAAAAAATAAATGTTTATTTTTGTTCAAAATTTTGAGTAGAGTGGGCCAAGTGGCCCTTGGGCCTGCCATTCTCATCCCTAATGTTACATGCATAAATACGCCCATATATAAGTTGTTGTGTCTCCATGTCACCTTATCCTACTTTTAGGGTTTATCATGTCCCCATGCCTATGTCTAGTCGTATATGTATCTCGTTCCCGTATCCATACTTCATGATGCTCAAAGTTCAAGTTCTCAAGCTAAACAACAAAAATCTACATTAATTCATTATATTTTCTTAGCAAGTGATTAAATGAATTTTCATGATTTTTAGGGATTTTACGGTATTTTATAAGTATAATAAAATCTTGATTTGTATGTTGGAAGACTTTACGGGTCTGATATAAATCAAACTAGTAATCTCTTATTGGGTTTATAAGATGCATAAGGATTTTGATGGTAAGTTATCTAAGTTTTTGGTGTGTGTTTGTTATTGGGCCTTAGATCCAACAATAATATAATAAGAAAAGAAAAAAAGAAAAGGACGTCTATCTCAATTCGAAAACGAAATCCAATACGGAGGAGATAGATGATAACGGAACGATAAATACTATGAATTAAAATAAATTTGGTTTAGATAGAAAGGTTATTTTAAAACAAGTCATATTTTTACTTACTCTTTTAAAAACTGTCATTTAAGTTACTATCATAGCATCATAGTATCACAATAATTAAAATATTTATAATATAAGAAAAATACATAATACGAGTACGAGTCATTATAGAAAATATTGCATATATCTGAGGCATAAGCATTAATACTCATGTATTTCTAGATATCAACATCCTAAATGTTTCAGAATTGCCATATCGATGTACCATTCACAGGGTATATATATCATGTAGTGTATTTATATTTGTAGTTATATTTATATAATTTTTTTGTCGTATCCTAGCTGTACTTGTAGTCTTTTTTTTTAAGATTTGGCGTATTGTTGTGTCCTTATCATATTATGGTCGCATCTCCTATTTTTGTCCAGGCTTCAGAAGTATCATGTAGTGTATTTATATTTGTAGTGTATATTTATATAATTTTTTTGTCGTATCCTAGCTATACTTGTAGTCTTTTTTTTTAAGATTTGGCGTATTGTCGTGTCCATATCATATTATGGTCGCATTTCCTATTTTTGTTCAGGCTTCAGATATTATTGCTAAGACAATGCTTCACAAAGAGTTTATTGGCAAAGACCTCCATTTGGCTGTCAACCCTATCGTATCCCATGTTAAAATCATTAGACCAAAAAATTATAGATAAAAGAGGGAATTGTTATGTTCCTAAATATGACTTTGCATACTCTAAAATATTCTAGACAGGGAAAAATGACTGGAAAACAAGGAATAGGGATTCGCTATGGGGAATTGGATTGAACTTTGAGGCACTTGTAAAGCTGAGAGCCAATCAGAGCACAATCCAATATTTTCGTGCTTATATGTAACACACGTAGTTGGGTTGTATCTAGCTTGGTTGTATACGTAGACATTAATTTTTAGTTGAAAGGGTATTACTATCAACATTGTAATAATATGTTCTTTTGTGGTTAGATTTGAAATCAGTTATATTGGGTCTATGTATTAAATTTTGCTGTACTCGGTCATATTTAATAAGAATTTTAAGTAGAGGTTAAGTGCTAATTAAGTTTATTTTCCTAAAGTGTCACTTGCAGCTATGAAGTGCTAGTTTGTGAAATTCTTATTTAGTAAATGAAAGGCCTTCTAAATAAAAATTTCACAAATTATCACTTCTTCTCAGCAAGTAACACTTTGGGAAAATAAATTTAACTAGATTTTTTTCAAATCTTTATCAAGTCTTGCTCCATAGTTGACCCATTTTAAAAGGAATTGATAATGATGATGATTTCTTCAATTTAGTGCTTTTATGTTTTGAGAGTGAAAGCAAAATTGAGTTATTGTATATAGTAGTTCATTTTTGTTGGGAAGGTGTCGGTAATGGATTAACATAATAAGATGGTAGCCCATGAGTTTAGATCTTATATTTAAAAGATAAAAGTTGTAGGATCTTAGGAAAAGAATTCAATTATGTGGCTTCATGTAAAATATTTAGTTTTGAAACACTATTGGTATGATTGTCTTTGAAATTGCTTGTTTATGTTCATTTCAGCTAGTATAATTGTTTTTATGTTGACAGCTTGTATATGGTTCATTTCACTATTCTAAAACTCATTTTAATTACTTGCTCGGTTCGAGAGCGATTAGCGAGTACTTGGAGCACTCGGCGAGTACTCGTTCAGAACTGGAAACATTAATATTTTAATATTGCATATATATATATATATACACACACACACACACAGAGTAAAGTTATCATAGAAAAATATTTAATTTTAATACTGAAAATTGCAATATTATAAATATTATGAAACAAGTTTCATACCATTTTAATATCATCTTAGAGTTATTTATCAAATAATAAAATTTGTAATTTTTATATTCAAATAATTCTATCTCCATCTTATCTCTCTACATATCCTATAATGTTCTAATTCAAATTACAAAAAAAAAGCAGAGAAAAAAATATTGGATCAATAAAAAAAAAATATTGCAGTCAAAAATCAACACAACAGATTTCTAGTTCAAAAAGAAGATCAAACATTTTGCCCATTTTATTGATCCTTTAATTCAGAGAAAAGATTGCAGAAAGAATTGTGATATAAATTAAATTAAGATTGCAAATTTATGAAGAGGACAAAAAAAGTTATAGAAAAAAATTAATAGAGGAAAAAATAAGTAGGTTTTTAGTAGATCAAGTCTAAAACTTAGAGCTTAGCCGAGTATTCAGCTAAGTTGGATGAGTACTCGTATTGCCCAATTTTTGACCGATTTTTCTCAACTTGACTCGTTTTCTGAGTAAGCCTGAGTACTCGGACGAGTACTTGTCCAAATATTTTGGGTTTAGAACATTGGTTCCTTTATAGGTTAAAAAAGTGCCTGATACAACAAACTGGTAGTCCAGGAGGCTAGATTGTAGTAGAGTTTTATTGAGTTATACATTTCAAAGAGACTTGATTTTGAAGTAATATTAACTAGGAAATTTTTACTCAAGTACACCTAAATCTAGTCCTCCATTTCCAATAAGTTATCTATAACCATCCATATCATCCCATCTGTTAAGATTTTGTTTTTTTTTTTTTAGTAAACATAGATTTGAATATCCAATATTTATGATTGCAAAACCTTGACATGTGTATGAATGTTATATATGATGAGAAAAGTGGCCTAGATGTCATTAATTAAGATAAACATAAGGACTTATCAAAAGTATGGCATGAAAATTCTCTTCATCTCTAAAGTGTGAATTTTAAGTGTAGGCTCGTCTTCTTGAATAGATGATTGAAGATACGTGTTTCCTTTTCATGTTTGATATGCACATGAAATATAAATATAAGATTGTAGTTGTATCATTTATCGTAAGACTTGATATATCTTGTCTTTTATACTGTTAATGTTTGGTATCCGAGTTATCTTAAAGAATATCTTGTATCATGGTAAATGCTCATGGAGTTTCTTTTTCACATTCCAATGAAATTCGTTCTTCATAATTTTTAATTAAATTATTCATTAAAAATTTGACTATCTTCAACTACTCTAGCAGTTGCACATGTCCAAGAATCTGGTATAATTAATGGCTACACATAAGTTTAAAGTTCATTTTCTACATTATTGACAAATCATAGTAGTTGTGTGATTTACCTGTTGGTGAAATCTTTACATTTTTTTTTTTTGGGGAAGAATGGCTCATAGGCCTACTTGTCCCTATAATGGGGAAAGAAGCCCCATCATGGTGGGGGAAAGAAGCTCCCGACTTGGGACAAAAAACTTATTTTTGATTGTTTGCCCGAAAAGTTCAATTCTCCTTCCATTGCTATTTTAATTTGGAATTACAATGGTAAAAGAAAATTACAGAAGAAAATCGAGATTACAAGAATAGGGATCGGTTAATTTCGATTCTCTTTTAATTTATGGGATCGGGTAGCGGTGGAGCCTCATTAACGCACTCTGTTGACAGTCTGATCTAGATTGGAAAGACAAGGATCTCTTTGGAACTCCTTTGTTGGACTCTGGAAGAAAATGCCTAGATATCTTTTTATTTTTTTAAAGAGCCGGCTCCTCTGGAAAAATCCCGCATTTTCTGA
This sequence comes from Dracaena cambodiana, assembly GCA_036321105.1. Taxonomy (NCBI): domain Eukaryota; kingdom Viridiplantae; phylum Streptophyta; class Magnoliopsida; order Asparagales; family Asparagaceae; genus Dracaena; species Dracaena cambodiana. The sequence goes on from JAYEPQ010000010.1 coordinate 20,637,245, forward strand.
ACTCTCCCCATCCTTTTTTATAGACGGAGGAATAATCGTTCACTTCAAATCCGGATAAAATCTTTTCTTCAAATTCCGGTCAAATCTGCGTGACTAATCCCTAAAAATACGAGTCAAATTGCGTAACCGAAGCACGAGATTGGGCAATCCTACGGGAGCAACCCGCGGGTGGCACTTGTAGGAGGCTCTCGTGCGACGCGCGGGTGCACTCCCGCGGGTTGCCACCCGCGGTGCACCTGTTTTGAATTTTTTTTTAATTCCATGTCTACATAACTCCTCCAAAGTTTTCGAAATTTCATGTTGATTTATAACGAATTCAAAACACTTTGGACTCTTTTAATTTTGGCTCTGTAGTCTTCATTATATGGCATGATTTTTATGGTATACTATGAACCATATTCTGAAATCGCTATTTTCCAACTGTTTTGTTATTGGAGGTATACTGTTGAACCTCTACGATGTATCAGAAATCACTTCTAGTGAATCTTCTTGATGCTGACTATTGTACTTGTGCGGCCCAGCCAGATTTTTGCTTAAAGCTTCACTTTAGAAAATATATTGTCTGCATGCGAAAATATTTTTTTTGATGTCTTGTTCAGAAGCTAAGACAGATGTGTCTTATGGAAGATGGAAAATGAGCAGAAGTATGATGTTAATGCATTTATTTGATGATAAGTAGAGATATGATGTTAACGTGCTTAGATGATAAGCAGAGGTATGGTGTTAACGTGCTTATAGGATGACAAATAGAGATATGATGTTAACATGCTTAGAAGATACTAACCGTTCAGTGACATCTAGTATGACAGATTAGGGAAAGACAGAGGTATTATTAAACATGTTTTAAAGCTCGACCTATTCAGAGAATCTGGTCATGATAGGAAAGAGTTGACTAAATAGAGGTGACTGTTAACGTGTTCAGTTTGAAATTTGACTATTAGAGATAACTGTTAACTTGATAGTGAAATGATTTTCGTCAGAGGTAATTTTTAACTTAACGAGATTAAAAACAAGTTCATCAGAGGTTGTGATATTGGATTTGATGAGGTGTAAGTTTTCTTTCCTGTCAGAGTTGAAAGCTTAACGTGACAGGAGATTTGGTTGGGTTTGATCTTATAGAGAAAATTGATTCTATTTTGATTTATGATGTCAGAGGTATGATTTAACTTGACAAATATTTTGGAGTGTCATTGGTTCTGCTAGATGAAAGAAACGAGAAAGGTATTGCTGTCAGAGATAAAATCTTAACATAACAGGAGATTTGATTTCATTAGGATTTTTAGCAAACCCCCATCTATCAATGGATTTGATTAGCCTTTACCAACTACCGTTTGAGTTGGGTTAGCCATGCTATTTCCCTCAGTATGGTGAGTTGTCGAGGATTGTTTGGACTTATATGCCAAACTTTTTCTCTTCCCTTTGCTTTAGCAGTTTAGGATGATGATGTATCCTTATAATCGGGTTGTAATAGATTTGTCATGAAATTTTTAGTAAACCCCCAGCTATCAATGGATTTGATTTGCATTTACCAACTACCGTTTAAGTTGGGCTAGCCATGCTATTTCTCTCAGCATGGTGAGTTACCGAGGATTTCGTTTGGACTTATATGCCAAACTTTTTCTCTTCCCTTCGCTTTAGCAGCTTTGGACAGTGATGTATCCTTATATTTAGATAAGGGTACTGTTGTGACAGGTTTGTCATAGGATTTTTAGCAAACCCCCAGCTATCAATGGGTTTGATTTGCTTTTACCAAATACCATTTAAGTTAGGCTAGCCATACTATTCCTCTCAACATGATGAGTTAATGATGATTTCGTTTGGGCTTATGTGCCAAACTTTCCCTCTTCCCCCTTTGCCTTAGCGGCTCAGGGCAGTCCATGGTTTTAACCTCAGCATGATGAGTTGGCGAGAAACTGGTTCTCTTCCCGTTATCTTGACGGTGTTGGACAGTTCATGCTTTTAACACCAACATGATGGGTTGGTAAGAAACTGGTTCTCTTTCCATTACCTTGACGGTGTTGGGCAGTTCATACTTTTAACTCCCAGCATGATGGGTTAGCGAGAAATTTATTCTCTTTCCGTTACCTTGGTGGTGTCGGGCAATTCATGTTTTTACCCCCCAGCATGATAGGGTTGGAGAGAAATTTATTCTCTTCCCGTTATCTTGGCGGTGTTGGACTATTATACTTTTATTCCAGCATGATCGGTTGGCGAGAAATTTATTCTCTTCCCGTTGCCTTGATGGTGTTGGGCAATTCATGATTTTACCCTCAGTATGATTGGTTTAGTGAGAAACTTGTTTTTTTTCATGTTACCTTGATGGTGTTGGGCATTTCATACTTTTACTCCCAGCATGATGGGATTAGCAAGAACTTCGTTTGGACTTACATGCCAAACGTTTTCCCTATTTATAGTCGTAGAGACTTAGGATCCATTTTCATTTTGTGCCCCAAGTTGGGGTGCGAAGCTACACCTTAGTGGCGGCCAGTATTTCTTTATTTGCTGTGTTGAAGATGAGGTCGGATGACTTATTTCCTTGAGAATAATATTTCTTCAGGAATTTTCTGTTGATCGGCATCATCATTTGGTTACCATGTTGATTGATCAACCGTTGTATAAGTTTCTTAATTTCATCTTTAATCGACTCCATTAGCTCTGGACAGAGTCTTCTTTGATGCTGCTTTACTGGTTTTGCATCTGGCTTAATATTTAGCCAGTGCAAAGCAACTTGAGGGTCTTATGAGCTTGGAGTTGGTTTCATCACCCATGTTCACTCGAACCACTTTGTCTTCGATAGGCAGTTCACACTGTTCAAAATATATGCTCCATTGAGTATCGAGACGTTTGACTAATGCTTCATCTTGAGGAAGAGTTAGCTCATCATTTTCGTCTAGAGTTAGGCTGAAAGGCATCATATTTGTAGTCAGTCCATTGAATAGTATCTCTAGACTGATATCTAAGTCTCTATCAGAGTTTTCTGTATTTTGGCAGGTCCCATCATTTATAACCGGAGTATCAAGTATTGTGACATATAGCAACCCCCTGCCGATTTTATGATGGTAATCTAATTCTCTTTTTTTTTTTATCACAAAGGAGCGAAACAGGTTTCAACACTCTTTGCCACGCGCGGTGCTCCCCTGGCGTGGGGGTGCACGGGTACGGGCATGCGCACAGCACTTTGCATGCGCGCTCCATGGGCTTTGTCGAGTGTCCAAATTTAAACTTGCCATTTAGATGAAATCGTACCTCATTTTCTCTATCATTCAGAATGATTTTGGTCCGTAATGATAAAATTCAGGGGCTTCTTGATTTTCATCTTCAGCATCATCGAATAGGATTGCATATAGTCGAACCCTTCCAAAGAGAATGGGTTTTATTTGATCGACCCATTGAGTAGGGATTTTGATATGTTGGTTAATATAACCAGTAATGATAGATAACTGCGACCAATATCAATAAGTCTACATGATCTTATGATGCAGGACATGAATGACCATCGATCTGATAATTGTTTGGTAAATCTTTGTCTTTCTTGAGCTGGTTGAAGCTGAGATTTGAGAGATTTAAGTCTCAAGCTATTTGACCCTAAAGTTTAATGAGTTGGAAGCGACATGAGAGAATTATGCCCCAACTCAGGCAATCGAAACATAGACAGTTTCATCATAAATGTTGTTGCATTTCACAATAATGATTTTCTTTGTTTTTAGAATGTGAGCATTACCCCAGTGAAGCAGACACGATGGTCGTAAGCCTCACATGAAACTTTAATTTTTCAGTGGGCTCAAAGCTGACGTTATCATTACATAACTTCGATTTAGAGAGAGTTTCGGAGAGGAAGCCTCTTTCATGTATTTTATGGACTAAATGACCTTGAATATAAGGCTGGTACTTTTAGCCTTGGTTGTAACATGGATGCAACCCCGAAGATGTGCCCATGTGATGATTTGAACACATGAATACCAACCTCAGTCTCCTATGAAGTGAGACATACGAGTGTCACGACAAACCTTGAATGCTATCTGAGACATGCGAATGTTATAACAAGCCTCACACGGAAGCCAAAATATGCGAATGTCATTTTGAACTCTAATTGAGGCTAAAGATCTCTTTTGTGAAACTTGAATCGCTTGAGTTGCACATTTTCATTTTCAAGATTGATGTTTATCTCGGAATTTAACTCCATTGGCTTGGTTAATTGCCATACTGCAAACGTCACAATTAACCATTGGCTTGGTTAATTGCCATACTGCAAACGTCACAATGATATGAGGAAACGGGGATGCCTTGAAAACTTTGTAGATGTCATTTATCACCCCCCCTTGAATACTGAATTAATTCTTGATATAGAGAAAAAGAATCAATTCTTTGGTGATATATTTAGCCCACATCCGACTGAAGTATTTTCAGATACTGAGAGAATAGTTATCCCCTTTTTTTTGAAACATCCAAATATTATTGCAGTTTGCTAAATTGGCTGTTACTTGGATGATGGATATAGCCTCATATGGCGGAACCGATTCCAGCATTCCTTTGTTGGAGTTTGTTCATTTTCCCTTCACATGGGAGCTTCTTTAGGGTTAGGAAAGAGAGCTCCTTCATGTTGGACTATATATTGAATGGATGGCCCTGATCAATCTTATCATATTAAACCCTTGTAACAATAATAAGTTATTTCACTTTGCATGTGAATGAGATGAAGCTTTTGGTCTTTCCATGTGGTTAACTCCTCATCTGATTTGGTCAAGATTGGGCTGAGCCTTATGCATGATCTGATTCATATCAGGTTGGGCCTCACATCTGACTGCTTAAGCCTCGTAACCAATGCGGGCTTCAAAATTTATGAGTGTTTTTTTATGATCTCGAATCCGTTGGGTTCAGCTTAATTTTGAGCTTGACACATTTTCTGTTGCACGAACAGTGAAAATATCTGGACACATTTTCTGTTGCATGCACCATGAGTTTTTAATTCTCTCCAGAGAAGATTTGATTGGATTTATCTTCAATTGATGTGTATTCTGGACACATTTTCTTATATTGAAGACGATAGTTCTATGATAAAACATCTTTCTCTTCTTCGAATGCAATTGAATTTGTGTATAATATTTGAGCTTGATGTTTTTGACCAAATTTTTTTTTTTGAATCCTCTTGAGTGTTGGATAAATATAACTAATCCAACATAGTTAAATATGCCCCTTCGCCGAATTACACCTGGGTCGAGCTATTAAAATTTTAACTAGTCCAAAAACTTTTAAGAGGATTTGCTATTAATTTCCTTATAAATTTCTTCAAAAACTTGACTGTATAGAGCTTCAAAACGTTCATCCCGCGCGCACTCATCAGGGCAGCACCTCTACTCAAAACTAGAGTCGTGCGTGAGATGTCGGCGCCAGCTGCAACATCATTATTATATTTTTTTAATTTTTTTTAATTATATATTATTATTATATATTATTTATTTATTATTTATTTTTATTTATTATTTTTTTTATTTTTAATTTATTTAATTTATTTTTTATATACTATTATTATTATTTTATGTTCGGCACCCCACGGGTTGCACCTACGGGTGCATCTCGCGGGTGGCACCCGCGGGGGTTCAACCTCATGGGTGACACCCTGCGGGTGGCACCCTGCGGGTGGCACCCTGCGGGTGGCATCTCGCGTACCGCACGATTCTCTTTTCTTTTTTTTTACTATAGTTTTTCACAGATCGTTTCTTTTGTAATGTCGAAGTGTTTTCATTGGGTCTTGTGCCTTCTCGGCGATAGGCGATGACGCCATATCCTTATTCGTTTAAAGGTGACAATGCCTTTTTTTGACAGATAATGATGTCTTGTCTTTTATTATGGGCGATGATGCCTAATATATATTTTTTTTGACCGGCGACGACGCCTTGTCGATTTTAGTGGGCGATGACGCCTCACTCTTTTTTTTTTGACAGGCGATGATGCCTTATTAACTTTTTTTTGTGGGCGATTACGCTTTATTTTGACAGGCGATGATGCCTTATCAATTTTAGTGGGCGATAATGCCTCCCTTTTTTTTGACAGACGATTACGTCTTGTCTTTTATTATGGGCGATGACGCCTCATATTTTTTTTTTAATAGGCGATGACGCTTTATTAATTTTAGTAGGCGATGACACCACATTTTTCTTTTTGACAGGCGATGACGCCTTATTATTTTCTGATCGATACCCGACGATGACGTCTGGTCTCCGAATCAGAGGAGTTCGAAAGGAGAAATTCCTCATATATTATTGGTCGACTTCAATGACCAAAGTTTCAACCATCGATCCGATGGATCTCCGGTCGGACTGCGCCACCAAATTCTCTGTTGTGAACAGAGAGTCTTCCACTATAGTTATCAATTCTTATTTGCCCGAAAAATTAAATTTTCCTTCCATTGCTATTTTAATTTGGAATTACAACAGTAAAAGAAAATTACAAAAGAAAATCGAGATTACAAGAATAGGGATCTATTAATTTCGATTCGCTTTTAATTTGCGGGGTCTGGTAGCGATTGAGCCTCGTTGATGCACTCCGTTGACGGTCCGATTTGCATTGGGAAGACAAGAATCTCTCTAGAACTCCTCTGTTGAAATCTGGAAGAAGATGCCTAGATTTCTTTTTTTTTTAAAGAGCCGGCTCCTCTGGAAAAATCCCGCATTTTCTGAACTCTCCCCCTCCTCTTTTATAGACGGAGGAATAATCGTTCGCTTCAAATCCGGATAAAATCTTTTCTTCAAATTCCGATCAAATTTGCATGATTAATCCCTTAAAATCAGGTCAAATCGCGTAACCGAAGCACGAGATTGGGTAACCCTGCGGGAGCAACCCTTGGGTGGCACCCACAGGAGTGCACTCGTGGATGCTAACCCGCGCCCGTGGGAGGCTCCCGCGGGTGGTGCCACCCGACTCCCGCGGGTTGGCATCCGCGGGTGCGCTCCTGCGGGTGGCACCCACGGTGCACCCGTTTTGATTTTTTTTTTAATTCTGTATCTACATTGATAACGCTAATTTGCACATAAAAAATCACAAACTGGTTGTAGTCCCCATATGCAAACATTATACACCTTGTATCTCCACGAATCACCAATTAGGCCTAGCAGACTATATCTCGAGCCGTTGTGAGATTATGCCCGTTAAAAATACAAAATAATTTCCCTCAACCCTCACCACAATTTCGGAGTTTTAGTACAGTGGAAAGGACTTTCAACATGATATCAGAGCAATCAAGGTTCAATTTCTGCCGGGCACGCATTTAATTGCGAGTTGTAAAAAAATTATACCGTTGCGTAAAACATAGATTTCTGTCCAAAAATGGGCCTTCAACCTGCAGGGGCGTGTTAAAAATACAAAATAATTTCTCTCAACTCCCACCACAACTTTGGAGTTTTGGTGCAGTGGAATGGACTTTCAACAATGTCTCTTTAGTATGCCCTGCAAATTTATTTTAGAAATCTCTTATACTGAAGATGTGGGATTCGAACCCATGACCTTATATAGAGGAGAGTGGTTATGCCGCACTTCTCAGGTAATCGAAAATGGGAAATAACGTGTCCTTATATCAAAAGATAGAAAGGAATAGATTATAGAAAATATGTAAGATTCACAAGAAATGAAACAAGAAGATTAAAGTGCTATATCTCTTTAACCCATAGTTGTCCAAACCTATGCCATGTTTTTTTTTTTTTTTTTAAGACTGCAGAAATATCAAGAAGTTTTAGCATCTGGCCATTGAGGTCTTATACCCTTGTTGAGGTCTTATACCCTTAACATCTGTATTACGAGGGTTGATGATCATACCTGCCAGACAATAGTAAAATAATGAGATTGTTTTGCCCTAAAAGATTAACCTAATGAGGTTTAATCCCAATCACACACTAAACGTTCAATTTTTCCATCCTATTTAAATATTTGACCATCAACTTGGTCCACCTTTTACCGGATGCTTTTTAGTTGATTACAAATTACGAATGTAAGAATTTCTACCTAAGCTCGTGTCCTATGTGACTCAACACATTGGAGCTTTCCCTGCTTAGTCTGAGTATTTCAAGTCCTAACTTTTTCTTCAAGAAGCGCAGTTTAAAATATTCTCAACCTTATATCTCCCTCCATGAAAACCACGTTTGATGATAAAAGTATGAAATAGACTCCAAGTACTCTTAGGATTGCATCTTTCAAGTGCCTAACCCATCTTGAAGTATTATTAGCATTTGCCAAGTTGTAGAATTGCTAACCCACGTGCCAGTATGCTACCAAACACTTGAATTTGACTAGATAATTATCATGGCCTTGGATTACAGTTTGTTATGACAGATAAAGCTTGTATCCATGAGGCTCTGATAATGATCGTGATGTCATTTTCCCAAAAGATTAACCTTATTAGGTTGTGAAACCAAATCACATGTTAAGCTCTTAATTTCCTATCGTATTCCTAATGTAGGATTGAACCTTCCTTAACGTCTGACACTTAATTTGGACATTCAGGTCTTCAACTTGAGCCTCAATCATGGAGATAACCAATGAATTGGCTTTCCCTCACTATTTTCTATTAGTTTACCACTGATGCATCTTTAATCGACAGTTTAAGAGAGATTCTCAGTTTTATTGATATGTGTGTCCATCTGAGGAAGAAGGGATATTATATACCCTTTATCACCTCCTTAGCGTCTTAGTAAGAATAGGAAGAGAGGACTAATCCCATAGGCAGCTCCTAAGGGGCCTCTCCTACCCTCGAAGAACTTGCTGAGCCTTCATTCTATGTTGACTCAGCTCCTAGGACTGTTCAGCTCCCAAACCTTAGTCTGCAGGGACTCAGTTTGGGCATTGTGCAGTGCCCCTGCCCCTTGGGTTCTGGTCGGGTCTTGTGCCTGTGTGTCTATAGCCCAAAGGCGAAGCGGTCCTAACAGGTGCCGGTCGGGTCTAGAACCATTAACAGCTGTGGAGCCGGCCTAACATTCTTTATTTGTCCTGAATTTTTGTAGGTCCCTGGACAGACCCAAAATATATTATGACTTGGGGATTTTTTTTTTTTTTTGTTTCGGGGGTTGAAAATTAGGAGCTCAATTCTCGTTTTTACAGCCACCGATCCAAAAAGAAGATATAGTTTGTTGGATCCTAATTCTAGGCAAACATGAGTTGTCATTGGCAACTAGGAGCTTTATAATTGTTAGGACGTTCAAGAGAAGAAAGGTCTCTAGCTTTGGATAGCTATGTTAGCTAGTTATAAGTTATCTATAGCCCCCTACCTGGATTATAAAGTATTCTGGCAGTTTATTCGCAGGAATATGTCTCAGGTAAAATACCAATAATTACTTATATTTTTCACATATATAATAATGAGACAATATCAACTGCAAAATAGAGAATATATATATATATATATATATATATATATATATATATATATTCTGTTAGGATTAGTTTTTTTGGATTTTATTACAACTATTCTAGTTGTCATTTAGAGTCAAATAGGTCTAATTATGGTTATGATCTGTGTGCTGCTAGAAAAATATTAGATGAAAAGTTCTTGTATAAAAATTCCGTATTTGATAATTATTACTCTACTCGTGACTTTATTGATTGGTTTGTGAATATTGAATGCTATTTTGATTATTATGAGATGGCTAACAAACGTAAGGTTCAATTTGTTAGAAGAAAATTAGTAGGACAAACCAAAATTTTTTGGATTTCTGTAGAGATAGAGCATGAGGAACATTATGCGAATCCTATAAACTTGTGGGAAGAGATGAAAGATATTTTTATAGAGGAGTATTTTCCTACGTATTATAGAAATCATCTCTTTGATAAACTAGAAAAGAGATTCACCCGAAATGTTTTGAACACGGTGCCCTAAATGTGACAAATATGAACACTCTGTCTCTCAATGTACCATGATCAAATGTTCCAAGGTGGCGCATCTGGACATTATGACTATTAGGGAGTTATTGAGATTCATATTTCTAAGAAAAGTACTGTCGTTGAAGCATAATTAGAATCTTTCTAAAAAAAGCACTGTCGTTGAACCATAATTAGAATCTAATACGTTTATTCTTATTGTCAATACTATTATTCCTTCCATGGTTAACGATTATATTGTTAGAGTCACAAGAGTCTAATACATATATATCAACTGAGATCCATCAACTGAGATCCATGTTCCTGCTGAGATTCAATGTTGCACAAAGAATATTACTGATGTTCAAAATATTTTAATAGAGTTTAGTGCTCCCCCACATTATACTACAATACTACGAGTTCAATTTCGGAACTAACGCTAGAGGAAGAGACTGAGCATGAAATAGTTGATACTAATATTCCTACTAGTATGTTTTTGAGGATCCTTTCTATGTCTTGGCAGGTTACTCCTAATATTTCATCTTCCAACGAGTCTTTGGAGTTTTTTTCCGAGATTAACCAAGTTCTAGATAAGTATAGTGATATTATATCATTTGTTGTGATTGGTATATTATGCCCTTCTAAGGAATCCGTATATCACTTTTTAGGAGTTGTACCACTTGAGTCTGTTTCATTACATTTTCCTATTATGCCTGTTATGCATGATGAGATTTCTAGGTAGATGGCAATCCTATTATGCCTGTTATGCATGATGAGATTTCTAGGTAGATGGCAATTTGCGATGATAAGTACAAATTTGTTGTACATCTACATAATATTTTGCAGGAATTTATTGTTGATAATGAAGTGAAAGTTTTTGTTCTCTCTGAGAGATTCCTTCCGAAAATTGTGAAGTTATAAGTTCCATATACAGATTTCTAATAAGTTCCGATAAAGATTGCTTCACTGCCTATGGCATGGATATTTCATGGAATTCTTATTTAATTGCTTTCATTACAATTGCCTATTAAGATCTATCGTTATTTGACGCAAGATCACCAAAGAAGCCAGTTCCACCTCCATCACTTTCAGATGTGATGCACGTGCTACAGGTTTTCGACCACCACTATTGTCCAATTGAGATATTTCGTGGATGTTGATCATTTCAACCCGGATGTATTTACAATTCTTATTTCTGCATTCATCGGAGATAGATGCTTTGAAGCTTGGAGAGAATTTATGAAAATTAGATTTGATATCAGATTTGAAATCTGAGATGATTTTATTTATTTTTGAGATCTTATAGGATTTGATTTAGTTTGATTCAGATTTGATAAGATTTATTTTGGATTATGTTAGGATTAGTTTTTTTAGATTTTTCCTATAAATAAGCTCTAATGAAGTATTATAGAGATATTGAATATGAAATAAAGAATTAAATTTTAAAAAACTACGTGGATTTGTTGTGTTCTAAAAAAAAATCTCTCGTGGATTTGTTGAGAGTGAGTGTGAATTCGCCTGGGTGGATTCCCGAACCCTTTATTCTTTCTCAAATGTGTCCAAAAACTATAAATTTCCAAATCTTTCACCCTAATCTGCTTCATTGAGTACAATGATTGCTTGTTTTTTATTTCTAACCATGAATGCTAATCCCGAACCATGAGTCAGATAATCCAGTAATTGAAATGTAATTTAGGTAATCATAGTCATGGAATAATTTCAGTAATTAAGTAATCAAGTATAATCATTATTCTAAATATCTTCAATATAGTCGATAATATCCATCTTTTTTTTTTTTTTTTTTTGAGATTGAGATTAGTTGCAATGATACCTTTAAAAAAGTATCATATCATTTTGTTTGTATATCAACCGATATTTGTAACATTGTCCTAGTATATGGGCCCGATATATTATTCTGATATATTGACCGGTATGATTTATTTTTTCAATTGAGTTTTTAACATAGAGGTAAGTTTGGTGTTCATATCCAATATCATTCTTACGTATAATAAAAAATCCAAATTTTTCCACGTCTGGTTAAATCAACTAAACCTTTGAATTTTACTATTGAAACTTAATGACATGTCAAGGATTAAAAGTGTTATAGGTCTCTGAGCTTATTTCAGTACTATTCAAGACTTAAGATTTTGTTTCAGATTTTTTTTCTCTTCAATTTCTGATCTCTTTGTTGCTTGCTAAGCTACTATTATTATCCGTACTATTATTGTCATTCCTGTCGTTATATCCAATTTGCTTCAACTACTATTCTGATGTATTTAAATCTTAATTATTTCTATAATATATAAGTTGAATCTATTTTATGGTTTAGTTTATCGAGATCTTACGTATATGAACTTGTTTTTGAATACCTTTATACACCCACGCACACACACTATGTTATACTAGTTAGATGAAATAAATCCACCTCTAGCACTTTTAGCTCATATCTCCCATTTGTCGTCCAATATTTGCTATCCGATATGAAATGAAAAACAACAACAACTAAGCTTTCTGTCGCAAGTACTTGGGATAGGTCAATTGCTATCCAATATGAAATGAAATATACTAAATTTAAATCGTTGATATATAATCAGGTGGTTGATAATCAGATTATGAATTAAATGATCAATATTTAATCAGTCTTTTTTCTGTGGCTTTTTCAAGTAATCAAGGTACGAATCAAGTAGCTATGTAGTCAGAACATTTATTAAATAATACATTAATCGTGTACCATGTAATCAAGCAATCGGATAATCAAACGAGCAAGTTGAGTAATGAAGTAGATTGAGTTATAATATTTAAGTTATTCTCTTTTTTGAAAGGTGAACCAAAACTTGTATCCCAAATAATATTCGGTACAGCACCTTGTTCTTTAACTAGTCAATATTAGAACCTTGTTCACTTGTACTAATAATAATATAGTGAGAAGAGGCCCGCTACATCTATCCACTACTAAGATACATGCTTAATTCACTCTTTCCCAAACCCATGTTCATATGATTAAATCAGAAATGAGTAGATTAAGTAATCATATGGTGAATGAGTAATCTTTTAATTGATAATCAATCAGGTATGATAATCAGGAAATTCCAGGGATTCAAGTATCATGTGAATACTAGAATGAATTGATGTGATAATCCAGGCAACGTAAAGTAGAATGATCTATACGTGCATGATTAATTTCTAAGCATGTGCATGATGAGGCATGTATGTAAAGAACTAAGCTAATCACATTAATCTTTGCAAGTATACAAGGAATGGAATAGAAATCGAGGGGTAACCACTTGCTTATGGGTGAGAATAGCTCAGCGTACTGCGGCAAGAACATGGACAATGACAAGCTCAAGCAGAACAAGTGACAGAAACAACTCCACAGCTTCCTGCAGTAACACTAGATTGTTCACCTTCTTCCAGCCATATTTTATAGAAAACGTCTAACCGATTATGTATCATCAAAAGAGATGTGGAAGTCTACTTTCCAATGATATTCATCTCGTAGCATTTGGAGATATGGCTGAGAGATGACACTGTATGAAAATTTCAGAAAGTGGTACAACGGACATTTTTGTTGTTCTTGCTGACACCATGGATTTCCTTGGCTGCTCCAGCTGGTTCCGAACAAAGGGAGAAGGTTAAAGAGGTGGCAATGAGAAGGGTTAAGTTGCAATAGGAAGATGGTCCCTATTAACAGAGTTAGAATAAGAAGTGAAGGTAAATGAAGTAGTGAAAGGAAAGTCCAAAAAAAGGAAAGTAATGAATGGAAAGTCTAAGATTAATATAGATTTTAGTATGTTTTATTAGATTTGACTCTTTGTTGCCTGCGGTTAGGGCTGAGCATAAAACCGAAAAAACCGAACCGAACCGATCGGTTCGGTTTATTCGGTTTTCGGTTTGGTTCGGTTTAAAAACCGAAATTATTTACGGGTTTCGGTGGCTTTAGCTCCAACCGAAACCGACCGAAAAAACCGAACTTTTGGAATTATAGCTTATTTTTTTTCTTTGATTTATTTTCAATTTTTCTTTTAAATTTTTAATGAAAAACATGTGATTGTTATTTTAATAAGTAAAAAAAGAAAAAAATAGAAAGAAAATTATTATTTTTCCTATAAAAAATATGTGTTTATCACATAATTAGTTTCAAACCCTAAAAACCGAAAACCAAACCGAACCGAACCGAAAATTCGGTTCGGTTTTCGGTTTTCACTTTTTTTTCGGTCGGTTCGGTTTCGGTTTTATAACTTCGGTTGGGTTTTCGGTTTGGTTTTTTTTCAAAAAACCGAACCGAACCGACCGATGCTCACCCCTACCTGCGGTGTGTACATATGCTAGCCTTATGCTTATGGTTAAACATTAAATAATTATTTTAGTTCATATCAAATTATTTAAGTCGTTTAAATTATGAATGATTTAAAATTTTATCCAAATACCATATTATACATATTTCTGATATAGTCATTGCATTGTCAAACACCTTCCCTCCAAGCTAATTTAGCAGGTGAGAAACCTCTTTAATTAAGTACCACAGTTGCCAAGGGCATGTTACCATTATGTTAACAATATTAACATGTAGCATGTCATCCATTTCGACAATAACACCCTTAATCACCATCCAGGCACAATATGATAATCGTTCTAACAAGGCTCTATATTTTGCTCCTAAACATGTCAGTATCCCATAATAATTTGCAGTAACAAATATTAGACAACCCATGCTTTTGCAAAGGACCCAACCTCCAGATAGGCCTAGTACTCCTGTACAAGTGCCATAAATATTCAGCTTGTAGTTCAACTCAGGAAGTCTTACCCAATGTGTCAACTGAATAATTTTTGAACTTACTCACCTATAGCGAATCTTCAAGTCTTCTAATATGTGCATTTCTACCATAGCAAGTTGCATTACCTCAAATTTAATTGTCAAGTTTGCTAACATTTGATATCACCGAAACTGTTTCCATTCTTCAAACCAACAATATCTCTTCAAAGAAGCAAAGTAAAATAACGTCATTAGAAGATTTTTTTAATGTTAAATCTAACTTGGCATCCAAGCATCCATAATTAGCAAAAAAATATTTAAAGGAACCCCACTAGGTAACATGTATGATATGATTAGAAGAGAATGAGTTCTAAAACTTAAATAACTAAAATTTGTCTGTAATTAGAGATATGTATGGCCAGCAATGAAAATCCTATTGAACTAAGTCCATACCTTGGCCACACCAAACAAATAGGTGAAAATATGACATGTTGACACCCAGCCAATATCATTTTCTGAGCTCACATCTGTCATAGGTATAGGATTTACAGGTCGATGATAATGCAATGGCTGGGACTTTGGACATGAGGAACTTGCCTTGGTGCTTCCCATGCATTTCATTAGTATTGGTTTCAAACAAATTGCATGACAGAATCACCATGCTTACCATGTATTAACCTTGAAATATCCAGGTACAGATTTTGATCTAATGTAGGCTAGTTTAAAATCTTTAAATCGTTCATGAATCTTAAATTTATGTTGCAGACCCAATAGTAAGCTGGGTCGGTAGATTAGTTTATTGATCCGAACCCCAGCAAGACAGACTACAAACAGAGGTACAACTCATATCAAATGATTTGTACCATGGCGCCATTTGCTAATTACTAATTTCTCTGCTTCTCTATGTATGGGATGTATAATTTTTTTTTTTTTTTAATTGAGTTATCAGTTGGAAGTTTTCATGCGATGGTGTCATGTATTTATGATAATAATTTATTGACAGGACTTTCTTTCTATACTTCTGAGAAAACTCTGCGTGCTGCATTTGAACCATTTGGTGAGCTTGTTGAAGGTGTGTGTTCAACCCATTATGACTTTTTTTTTGGCCAATTTATTGTTATCATATTGCCGTAGTTGAATTTGCTGAAGGGAATATTTTCCCCTCCTACAGTTAAAATTGTGATGGACAAGATATCCAAGAGGTCAAAGGGTTATGCCTTCATAGAGTACACTACAGAAGAAGCTGCAGGCACAGCTCTCAACGAGATGAATGGAAAGGTAACCTAACATGTCCCATTTTCTGAAGCATATAAATCGTATAGGAGTCCTGGGTGGGTTTTTTTCTTGGGAACTTACTTTCTATAGTTGGTGAAATGCAGATTATAAATGGTTGGATGATAGTTGTGGATGTTGCTAAAACTAACCCACCGAAATATAACAGGGGACGTGGAAGGCTGCCATTTACTTCATCATAATTTTCAAGACACTAAAAGTGATATGGCTTCGAATGATTAAAAATAGTCATTAAACTGCTCCCTATAAGATGTTAATATCCTGGTCGCGATGCATATTTAGTGAAGTTCCCTTCACAAGCAAAGCAAGAATTCCTTCTTATTCGAGTGAATGTCTCTGAAATTGTACTACTGTACCTTCGACTTTTTCAGGTAAATTGACGGTCATTACTCATTCACAGCCACTACTTTGTAGCTGAACGCTTACTCATTCACAACCACTGATTTGTTGTTCAACAGGCTCAAGAAACAAAGGGGAAAAAAAAAAAAAAGAGAGAGAGAGAGAAAAATTTGTAGTTCAACACCTACGAGAGTCGGGCAGAGGATATTTAGTTTGACATAACGTGGCAAATTGCAGCATTATGTTGTCATCTGCATATAGGAGAAGCTGTGAGAAAAACATATCATGGTTTGATAAAGATTTTTCTTGTTCCATGATCAGTGCTATTCGTCTGTATCACCTTGGTTCTCTTCAGACAATATACTTAGGGTGTCCAAAAAGCCCAAAAATTATGATTTGGATACTTTCCTAAGTAGAAAAATTAAAGAACTTTTCATAAAGCATGTCAATGATCCATTAAATGTGGTTAAAATCTTTTCTTTTTCTTTTTTTTTTAAAAAAAAAAGGAACACTCACTCTTCTTTAATGATTTTTACTAATATCTACTTTACACTATAAAAGAATTTTAAATACTCATTTACTAAATGGACGGTTAAAATTGTACTTTGAATTGACCTTGCAGTTTTTCGCTTTGAAGAGGAAATAGATGCCAAAACCCTAGGCCGGATCTGGAGGTCCAGCCTAGGCTTGTGTAACGGTTCTAATCATTTTATCTTTATATTAGTTTATTCTATATTGTTTATATCAATTTAGAAGCATGAATATTGATATGGGTGGATATCAGTTAAATTGATTTTTATCTTTCGATTTCTGACTCCAATTAAAATTTCACAATGGAAGATATGTTTGCCTCATTTTATTTTATTTTTTGTATTTTTCATGAACTAATGTTGATCGATGGATATTTGACTGGTATCTATTAAAATAATCAATTTAATTTCAAATTTCGAGTTTATTCCTTTATCTTTTGTCAATCCTAGTCCATTAGCCTTATCTGACTATTGATGATTAGATTTGACTCTAATGGCAAATTTGCAATCATTGAAAATTTAATAGGCATTTAGTTTCTAGTTTTAACAAAATTTTAAAACTAACTCCAAAAATTTTGAAATTTTTACGGAAGCTTTTCACTCTTCATCCTTTTCATTTCATATATAAGACCACAACCATATCTCTCTCTATTCTCTCTAAAAATTTGCTATTAAATCAACCTAAAATATTCTGAAAAATTCAGTATAAATCCAATTGAGTCTTTTTTTTGCTAAGTCTTCAATAACAGCACCCTTTTAACGCAAGCTTCAATAGCCATTGAGGAAATCCACCTTTCCACACTATTCTCGTATGCATCCTTGTATTTTTACTTGTCAAATAATCAGCACTCATATTCTATTCTCTTGCACGAGAGGGAAAACCATGTCAAATGGAGGAGCATCCTAAGAAAGTAAGAAAAGGATGACCAGAAATATAAAGGTAACAAAAAAACATGAGTAGAAATTTGTAACTCACTTTTCCTTGAAGGAGATATGTAACGTCCCCGTTTTTCAACTACTTCCTAAGACGGAGGACGCTACTTAAAATTTGTACTATATTATCCAACAGTCATAGGATTTTGATTGAAATAACCGTAACTGCTGGCACAATAGATGAATAAATAAAATATCTGAAATAGAAGTTACATTTATAAACATATGGTTGATTACATGGAAGGGCACACTGTTTTATGTATGTACAACAAAAAAATCAAAGAAGGAATATTGCCCAATAAAAGATGTACTCTACCCTTTACCATAACGGGCCCACTAATTAAACAAGGATGGCCTGGTGGATAGAGTATAGGTCCACATAGTAAACATGGGAAAACGTAGTAAGCAAAAGAAGGATATGAGTCAGGTATCAGAACTACTAATACCGTAATTAGTAGAATAGGAGGCCTCTTGAATCGAATGCGGATATGAGCCCGGTTCGGGCCTAGTGATGATGTAGTGTCTAGATCCACCAAAGACCAATGTCCAGGGTAAATGTGGTAAAAAGCGAATGGGGAGTCGGCTACAAATCGCCTTCGCTAACCTCCGTATGTCTAGATTGGTTTGATTGGAATTTACCTCTTTTGGTACGTTGGACTGGGTTATGACACAAATATCACACTACTAAATACATACCTGACCTAGCTGCACTCCAGACACTGAATCTTCTTATCTGCTCTCTATTAGACTCTGGACCAAATATTTGTGTTTATATTTTGTATCTACAATATAAGGTTTGAAATCTATGCGATTAAACCCATCAAGTAACACTTAAATAAAAGAAAAGGGTGCATTATCATAGTACATGAGTATCAGTGTACATGGACATACTCATGTTAGTATAAAATTAGGCATATAAACAAGTATAAATCAGTAAACAAATAGATAAATAAATAATTAAATAAATAAACATGATGGAATAATTATTTTATGTATTTTGAACATGTATTCTATTAGTCTCAATAATCGTCCACGTTAGTTGTAGAAACTTTATTAATGGATAAGATGGCGTAATTCTCCATTGTTATATAAGTGCCCGTACATACTCGGATCCCAGCCTCAATCGCATGGCTCTGAACCATACTATACCGCTAGGTATTCAATTTACATCTCATACTATATTACAGTAACGAACATACCACACTAGGTACTAATATTCAATCGGTGATCCGTATCACCCATGCCGTTGCAGTAAATGATCTCGGCTCTAACGTTGCAATAATTTTTATACAACATGGTTCTTATCCATCATGTAATTTCTCCCTATCCGCGAGTTCATGATACACATGACTTATAATGTCATCATGGTATGATTCATTCATTCACATATACATATCTATTTCTACTATCCGTGATATCATTAACAATCATTATTGGATCATATATACTCAATATTAATATGTTTCATTCTCTTGTCATGTCACTATACTCACTATCTTATCCATCACATATCATTCGTGTTAGTACAATATATCATGTCATAAATAAGTGCTGCATATTATACTACATGATTAAGATTAGATGAGATGATTTATGTTATCGACCTTACAAATCCTTATTTAAATGTGTTATTTAAATGCCACATAAGAACAAAGTTGCTAGAAATCTATGACTTATAATGACATCTTGGCATGATTTATTTTATATTTATTTATTTGTGATTTATTTTGGAATATGGGTGTTTCATGTAATAATATCACATTATTTCTAAATCCAACTATATATATATATATATATATATATATATATATATATATATATATATATATATATATATATATATATATATATATATATATTCTTTGATTATTTTTTAATTCGAGCCCAAGCCCAATTCATGTCAAATCCTATCAATAATCATTTATTTTCTATTCTAGTCAAATACCATCATTAATCATTTATTTTTCAATTACAGTCAAAGCCTAGTGCAACCCAAATAAACTTCCTTCTTTTTTTTTTTTTTAGCTAAAGGCCAATAGTCCAAATAAATTGCCTAATTTTTTTTTTTTTTTTTTTTTCTACTAAAGGTCCAATGTAATCCATTTTTATTTTATTGCTTCTGTTTTCTATTAAAGCCCACCATGACCCATTTTTATTAATATTTATTAAATAAAAATATTTATTGTTATTACCATTTTCTTCTTCTTTTTTTAGATAATATGAGGATGAAGTAAATATTACAATATTTATATAATAGAAATTGACCCAATAATTCAGTTCAGTTTTCAATATCAATCAATAGTCCAAAATATGAACAGAGCATATTCACAAAATAATAGTCCAAATTATGATTCAAGAATATTCACAAAATAAATTATGTACACAAATATAAATTGAATAAATCTTTCAAGAACTGAACAAAGAATAACAGTGTTACTTACATCTTCTTGACTTCAATTCCTCAATTCGATTTTTTTTCTTTCCTTCCCTTTTCTTTTTCTCTTCTTTATTTTTTTCTCTCAAAATTCTTCTCTAGATGATTTTGTGAGTTGGTGAGGGAAGAGAATTGAAGAAGAAGTGATGAAGGGCATTTCACATGTGCATGTGTGTGTATATATATATATATATATATATATATATATATATATATATATATATATATATATATATATATATATATATATATATGTTTAATTTTATAATATGTAAACTTATTCTAACTCTTTCCTGGCGATGACACTTATCCATTGAGAAAGCCACACCAATTCTCCGTCTAACAACACAGCTAACCCAACCGCCTTACCATGGATTTTTTATTTTTTCCATAATTTAACAATTTAATATTTCGATTCCGATAACGTTCTCCAATTGTTACTAAATTATTATAGGACATAGGACTCAACGAGAGGAATATTATTAAATTATCCTTTTGTCATTTCGATGTCCGAAATAAAAAATAAAATTATGAAGTAATTAGAAGAATATTTTAATATTTTTAAATTAATAAATTTGGAAATATTTTTCGGTTTTGTAAGAAAAATTTCTAAAAATCATAAATATTAGAAAGCTATTAACCACAGAGATCAAATGTCATTTGGAGTTATGAATTTTAAGTTGTACTCACTGAAAATTATTTCGGTATCCAAATTCGATATGTTCGGACCCAAGAAAGATACAAGAACATAAAATTTTGGAATATTATATTCTATACTCACTTAATAAAAGAATTTCATCCTTGAAATTCCAAATAAAAGGGCATGACAGTATACACAAGTGTGTGTGGATATGGAGATGAATGAAATTAGCATATCTGATTATGAGAAAATGTATGGATATTTTATCCCTATACCATTCTGAAGCGCTCAGATAGACTCTCTTGGTGACTGTGCATCTCATGAAACAAAACTAATTATATTACTTGGTTCTTCAAAACTTTCTTCTGTCAGTCACCAATCGCTATAGATTTCTTCTATGATCTCAAATCCATCTATGATAGATCTACTATTCTTTACTCTTTATCTAAATACTTTCTCAACTGTGATACATGAAACAGATCATGAACGGTCTCCATCTTTGGGGGTAATGATAATCCATAGGCAAGATTTCTAATTTGTGATCAAAATTTTATTTGGGAGTGGATTAAGACAATTTAATCAAGAATAGCTATATCAATTTGGGTGCCACGTCATCCTGATTAATAGGTATAATGGGTAAAATAAATGTGACAAATATCATGTAGAGTCCACTCCTAATGTCCTAGTACACAAGTATAATAGATGCTAGAAGAGAAATAAATCCCAATTATTACCATGCCAATCGTAACAGAATTGCAAATGGTAGAGATACAAACTCAGAAATGAACTCATGATTGATTACAAAATTCAATCGCACAAAACAATCTTAATAAGTGACTGCGATTGCCGACGCTAGATAATAAATCCCTATAATTGCCTCGCCGACTCAATAAGGCCTATGATATACAAAATTTTCAGGACATGAACCATATTAGGATAATATTCAGATGGAAGATATGGAATATTAGATGGAAATGACTAGCAAAAGTAATGGATTATGACAATCAACTGGAAAGATAAAATCAAATTTAAAAAATAAGATATAATGTCATGTTCTAGTTTAATGAAAATTGTCCTCTCTAATATATTTCATCATCAATTTTTTGTCCTCTACTTTTCAACCTGACTAATTCTATAAAATTCTCAATCTTCTAAGATTTCGATGTCCCTTACATTCACTCTCTCAGGTTGTTTCTTATCTCCTAATACATTTGTCTAGTTAACTTTACCAACTATACTTTACTAAGTCTACCAATTTGATTATTGCAATTTATCAATATTTCTGACTTAATCCTTTTTTTTCCTTGCAAAAGTGCGAACTCAAATTCGTATCTTCTATACTTATTCTCCACAATTTCCTTTTCAAAAAAATTTCCAGCCATGACATCTATCCTTCTTTTTCTCAGGAAACTTAAAGTTAAGATCGAAATTCAATCACTTTCCCATTCTATGTCAACACACATGATTTGAAGTACCACTATAAACTTATATTTCTCCAGTATTGTCTGGAATTGATAATACTAGTGTTATCAGCCTTCATTTCAATTCTTCAACGTCTTATCGCACTCCTTCATTCAGATATATTTAACTCATTTTCTAGTTAATTTAGTGATTCGGAATGTAATATTCACAAAATTTTATACAAAACCCTCGGTAGTATTCAGCCGTTCCCAGAAAACTTTAAATCTCTGTCACAGACTCTAATACAGACCATTCCATCATTCTTCTATTTCTTTTCAATCGATGCACTATTTCTAGAAACTATATGATCCAAGAAAGCAACTTTATCTAACTAAAATTCATATTTATTTAGTTTTCTATATAACTTTTGCCCTTGATAGTCTATAAAACTATCCTCAAATGCTCAATATACTCTTCTCTATTCGTAGAATAGTTCATGATATATCAAATAATACCACCATAAATTTATCTAGGTACTGAGCAAAAATATAGGTTATCAAATTTATAAATATTGCTAGTGCATTAGTCACTCCAAATGACATCCTCAAATATTCATAATGACATGCCTGGTTCTAAATTTAGATTTTGGAACATCTTCTATTCAGACCCTTACTTGATAGAAACCGAAACGAAGATCTTCCTCGAGAATACCTTAGCTTTCCTGGGCTGATCAAACAGATTGGTTATTCTCAGTAATGAGTATTTACTCTTTACTATTGTTACTGTATTCAAATTCCCTATTGGCCACATACAATTTTTAACTCTCATCTGTCTTTCATGTTTATAATGCTAGAGCTCCCCAAGGTGAAATATTAGGTCTTAAAAATCTAATTATAATAGCTCACTTACTTGTCTCATAACTTTATCAAATTCTACATATTCATTCGATAAGGTATCATACAAACTAGTTCAACTTTACGAACAATATCAATAATAATTCTACTGCCCTTACTGGTGGTTGTTCATGCATCTTCAGGAAATACATTTAAGAATTCTGATACTATTAGGATCATTTCTTCTTCTAGTTCTATAGCTCCCAAAACTCTTTTTTTTTTTTTTCAGGGACTCCTTAAATTCTGTTAGTTCTAAAATTAACTTCCACCAACAAAATCCAATTCTAGATGCTCACAAATACTTAATATTACCTTTTTCTACAATTTATCACAGCATGGAAAATACTCAATCAATCCATACTTAGGATAACAATATATTCTTCTCTATTTATAACTAATAAGTTGACATAAAATTCTCTATCATTAATTTCTAACAGACGTACTAGTAGAAGATTAGATCGATATTGTTCTGTAATGGACCGGATATAAATTAATAATGGAATTCAAAGATAGATATTTTAAACAAATAGCATATGGTAGGATAGGTAAGATACTAGATTAGCTAGATGTCCAAGAATAAAGAATAATTAACAAGAATAAGTCATAAATATATTCTTATGTAACAGTAGTCATATAGTTTTCCACCTAAACCTAGACTCTAATACCACCCTATAACACCTCCGTTTTTTAGCTACTTTCCAAAACGGAAAACGCTATTTAAAATTTGTACTATATTATCCAACAGTCACAGGATCTTAAAATAACCATTACTACTGCTACAACAGATGAATAAATATCACGTCTGAAACTAAAGTTACATTTATAAACAAAAGGCTGATTACATGAAAGGGCACACTATTCTATGTATATACAACAAAAAATATAAAAAGGAACATTGCACGACAAAAGATATACTCTACCTTTTACCATAACGGACCCATTAACAAAACACTAGTGGATAGAGTATAGGACTATATAGTAAATATGAGAAAACATAGTAAGCAAAAGACGGATCTGAGCCAGGTGTCAAAACTACTGACGCCATCGATGGTAGAATAGAAGGCCTCCTGAATCGATGCTAATATGAGATGGTTTCTTTCCTTTCCTTTTCTTTTTCTCTTCTTTTTTATTTTTTCCAAATCCTTTTCTAGATGACTTCGTGAGTTGGTGAGGAAAGAGAATTAAAGAACAAATGATGAAGGACATTTCACATGTAAATATATATGTTTAATTTTATAATATATAAACTTATCCTAACTCTTTTCTGGCTATGATACTTATCCACCAAAAAAGTCTTACCAATTCTCTTTTTGACAGCACAACTATCCCAAACCACCTTACCTTGACCTTTTTTTTTATTTTTCATAATTTAATAATTTAATAATTTGGTTCAGTGTAACGTTCTCCAACTGTTACCAAATTAATTTAGGGTGTAGTACTAAATGAGAAAAATATTACAAAATTATCCGTTTGTTATTTTGATACCTGACATAAAAGAAATAAAATTCTGAAGTAATTAGAAGAATATTTTAATATTTTGAAATTAGCAAATTTGGAAATATTTTTCAAGCTTGCAAGAAAAATTTCTAAAATTAATAAATATTAGAAAACTAATAATCACGGAGACGGATTTAAACTTATGCTTACCGAAAATTTTTTTAGTGTCCAAATTGTCATCCGGTAGCCTAATTTAGTATGCTCGGATCCAAGAAAGAGATACGAATAGCATGAAATTTTGGGATATTATAAGATATTTGGTGAAAATATAACCTTCCTATTTGATGAGATTTGTTAGTAAATTCTTCGAAGAAACTCCGTAAAAACTGAGGAATTATATTCATTCTTTAAATCATACTTGATTTTTCTTTTCGGTACTTTTCCTATGATCAGTGGAAAAGAATTAGAAGCTAAGTCAAAGTTTAGAAGTTTGACGCAAAAACACCATAAACTCAAAGAGTCGAGCAAAATTTTAAATTTGTTATACTTAATGGAGAGAGAAAATGATCTTGCAGAAGAATTTGGATAATAAAGAGGCCTAGCAGTACATTTATAATTCCAAAGTCAGTAAAAAGAAAATCATAATTTGATCAGGTACATGAGTTTAGTTTCTATTCTGAATAGGGTCAGGATCTGTTTCATATACTAGACCTTCTCGGCAGAAGTGGAATTATCATCCAGGAAAGAGAATTCCCAAAAATTCAAAAGATCAAAAATTGGAAAAAAAAAAATATAAAAGTATAGAAATATCAGTACATCTAAGATGAAAATCCCAAAGTTCCATTACCAAAAACATATAGTAATGTCACAAGGATGATGATCCAATAGCATCATCGTAGAAGGGTAAGAGATATCTTTTTTTACAGTTATCTCAATAAATGTGATACTTTTAAAGTTACATTTTTTAAAAATCTTGTCCATCTCGATCATTAGCAGTCCCATGCCTATTAAGAGGGTGAGTACTATTAACCAGTTTCAAATTATATCATGTTTTAGAAAACTTGCATTCTTATTTTCAAAATCGAGTATGCTCTTTTAAAATTATATCAAATTACATAAAATATTTACAAATAGACTTGCATATGCTTGCATCTGCCATTTAATGATTTCTCTATTGATTTTTATGTCTTATTGTGGTCCAACACGGCAAATCAAGTTTTATATTTTAATCAAGTTGAATTATTTCACGAAAAATCTTCGAACTCTGAAAATATCTTTAAATTTTCCTACTGTAGGTTACTTATCAAACTTCACTTTGAATTCAAGACTTTAATCCATCAATGATTGTCTTCTACTATCCAAGCACAGTCTCCTTTCTCGACAAGTGGATAATCTGGCACAATGGTGACACACTATTAATCAAATTTAAATCGTACACTCCAAGTATAAGAGTTTGACAAGTATTATAGCCTCGGTAAATCGGAGGTTGAATCCACGAGGACAGCTTAGTGTTGAAAAACATGAATAGAGAAAATAAGATTAAGAAATTTGAGAGTATAAAAAATCAATAGAAAAATGGTTAAGATGTCAGATTCATTCCTAGTTCTCTATTTTAGTTATCAAAATATTAGAAATTATCTTCTTGATCTTTCCTATCCATATTTAAATTATTATAACCTGTATACCCACCAATTATTTATATCCAAAATCATAATCTTTATCCTTATTTAAAGAAAATATGAATCATATTCTAAAAGATAAACTATTTAAAGTATACACAAAATTATAATCAATCAAATATTAGATAAGAAACAAGAAGAAAATTAGATCTTTTTATTTTATGCTCATATTATTATAATCCCATGTACCTAACAAATAAACTATATCTAGAATCATGATATGAATTTCTAAAAGAAAACATAAATCATTGCCCT